>QYTT01090837.1:9898-43388 GCA_006980735.1 Dasypogon diadema
AAAAAACGTCTTATTAGAAAAAGAAAATGGATTTCCGAATATACCGTATTTCATCAATTCTAAGACGCACTTTTTTTCACATTTTCTCGTTTCTGAAATCGGGGTGCGTCTTAGAATCGATGGCGTCTTACAATCGCAGACTAGTAGTAAAAATGTTTGGAGTTTAGCATTGCAATCAAAGTCTGTGAATTGTTAAAATTTACTACAGTTATAACAATAGTGGTATAGTTATATAAGTATTTGAAATAAATTTTTCGTTACATAAATTTACTTCTTTGTTTTATTTTTTATTTTTTTTGGTGATGAAATCGGGTTGCGTCTTACAATCGATGGCGTCTTAGATTTGATGTTTTTATTTTTTGTGGTGTTGAAATCGGGTTGCGTCTTACAATCGATGGCGTCTTAGATTTGATGAAATACGGTAATATAAAACGCGAAGAAGAAAACGAATTTAAAAGTTGCTTTACCGATCTTTGCGAGAACGAAGAAAAATTTTCTATGCGAATGTCATCTGCCACATATAAATATATTTTAAATAAAATAAGCGGAAGGTTAACAAAATATGGTTATTTTCGTACTACTGTTAAACCAAAAGAAAAATTAATGATAACATTAAGGTAAGAGAACTTTTACGCGAAAATTTTTTTTATTATGCAATGATAGCTAATGTTGGGACTTGAAATTATAATTGTTCCTATGGTTGAATCTCTGCTGATATGGATAAGTGATTCTCATTATTAATAATTTTTTTTATTCCATAAATTTCTATGCGAGCGTACTTCGCTTGTTAACTACTCGGTATCCATTTCGGCCGAACAATCAAACAAAACTGATCGGGTGAAACACACGGCCGTTAACGGCAGAAAATAAGGGGAGTAATGTGCGAACGAGAATAGCAAAGCATTTGTTTAAAAAGTTCGGCCGATCCGGCTGCAGTGTGAGAGCTCCCTTAGCCATTTTTTCGATTTAGATTGCATTCGGTTGATTTAGGTTGGGTTCAAGTTGTATTCAAGTCCCACATATATTTTCTTATTCGTGTAGTTTCGTGGGAGGTTTTCATCGGCGCATCTGGCGATGACGCTTGGAATATGGTTCCAAACCTTCCTAGGCTCTGATGTATTTTAACTCTGGGCATGACACCATAAATTTCGGCTCCAACCCTCTCTCCGGTTTTAAAGCTATAATAACTAACATTCTGTCTGAGACCATATCCAACATTGGTTCTGATCTTATTTTATGTGATATGTGACTCTTAGATCTCCAATCCCCGTATCCGTCTGACATGGCTCCATACATCACTGCTTTCGCCTCTTTTTCAATAGTTTTACTAAGGGGCGTTAAGTACAGTAATATTTCCATAGCCGCCGTGAATGTGGTGCGCATGACTCCGGCTACACTTAGCTATGCCAGTCTTTGGAGCTCAGGCTCGATTGTCTTTTGTGCAGCTAAGCCACGAAGCCAGACAATTTCCTGCAGTTCCATAGTATTAACGTGGCTTTTTGGACAGTTTTATCAATGTGCTGATTCGAGTTCAGTTTATCATCAATCTTGCCCCGGTTTTGTTTTTAAATCAGAAAACAACTTGGGCGTACTTTCTATTTTTAAAAATTTGTCCGAATTAAAGATGGAGCACTGTAACAGAAGTCCCTTTTGAACATTAAACGGAAAATTTAAGAACCTGTCAGACGAGAAGATGTGGTCGCACGGTCAGAACGACGAGGGAGAAGTGCACGGAAACCTGTAGTTTCAATTTTCAGTTTTTCGATAGACCGCCGCCGCGACCTTTTGTTCAATAAAGAACTTAGTATAGTATACTTGTATTCCTTATCCCGGCCCTCGTAATTTCTCTTGGGTCTTGACAAACCTCTCACTGCCTCAATAAAGGCTACACAAATCTTCTTCCAACTTAAAATGATGTCCCCGTCTATACATAAAAACAAAAAAACATTTTTCCGAAAACTACAGAAATCTCCTTTTAACATCAAGCGATTCAAATGTACATTTATGGGCTTATCAACAGGTTTTTTTTATCGCGTAAACGCGCTCTTAAGAGAATTCATACGTTCGAATATTTATTCAGCTGAAAATAACACTAAATTAGCTTATATTGTCATATTTATAGTTATTCCTTCTGCAAACCACACGCGCCGGCTTAGTCCAAATTCGAAAGTTGCAAGCAGTTCTTGCTGTCCAATTTGTCCATTTTATTCTGTAAGCCGACGCCTTTGGCGCCACTATTGTGGTCATTTAGAATAACCGTTGTTTTGTAACACACAAGATACCTCGTGTTTTAGCGCTTTTTCTTCTTTTATTAACACTTTTGCTTCAAAAGTGAGTTCCGTCTTATACCATTCAAGCCGAACGACATAACCGTATACTGGTACAGCGGGTGTCCTGACACAGTAAAAGCCATTTTCTCCCGAGAGTCCCGGTTCAAGGGGATCTGCCAGAAGATGTCCTTTAAGTCCGGGCCGGTTATGTATTTTGCCGGCGGAAAGCGACGTAGGAGCCCATCAATGTGTGATAGAGGATAGGCATCCTTTTTGGTCACTAAGTTCACCTTCCGGGTATCAAAACGCAGCCGAACTTTCCCTGGATTCCGCACGAAGACGACTGGGGAGCTCCACGAGCTTTGGATCTCCTCGATCACCCCAAGTGCCAGCATGCGCTTCAACTCCGCATCCATCAACTTTTGGACTGCTGGTGATACCGGATCAATCTCCGTTTGATTGGTGCTGCGTCTCCTGTACCAATTCGATGTTCGAGCAAATTTGTTTTTCCCAAGCCCAGCCCTGCGTAAGACGGAAACAGTGCCTTAGTGGCATTCAAGCATTCCTGCTCTCCGACTGACAAAACGTGAGCGTTGATATTGCCTGTTGGAACAATCGGTGTATCTAGTGCCGACACCGTCCCTAGCCTATCTAGCACAGATCAAAGGCTCTCCAAAAATCGACACCGAGATACAAATCCTGATGTTACTCTTTCCTTGAAATGTGAATTCCAACCTCACGTGACCTAGGACCTCGGCGTCTCTCCATTCGGCACTACTATGCGCAATCTATATTTGCGTCATCGTCTGGCCCAACAGATATACTTAGGCGTACGGTCTGTTATCTTGGGGCACCTGAATAGATGCCGTTGTCAGACACTTCCTATTTTCTCGCACCTCTCGAGAAGGCCTTTAGCCGGCGGCGTTTGGAGGAAATAATAGCCCTTTGGAAATGCAAGTGCTATTCTTGGGTAGTCAGGCTCTAACATTTGTGGAGGAGGTTACTAAACTGGGAGTTAAGTTAACCACAAGAATGAATTGCTGTTCTCATGTCAATTCATGGTTGGAAAGATTTATGGTGGTCTGGTATGGTGGATTGAAAAGATTTGACCATATCACCCCGTTTAGATCCAGGCTGCTTGACTGTTCTCTAATTTCTTTCTTAAATCGCAAAGCCCTCATATTTCTGTACAGGCTTCTACGTACCGGCCGACTGACCTACTTAATTGACCGTATTCAATTTTTACAGTCTTCGTGTCATCGCAATATCTTAATACCCAGACATCGTAGACTAGTACAGGAAAGCTCCTACTTTGTTCAAATTCCTCGTATATGGAATAGTTTACCAATTTATGTGCAGGTTGCAGGGTGCGGCAACTATTGGTGCTTTTAAAAAATATATTTCTGATTTCGTGTAGTGCTCTCGGAGTCGCTGATTCTGACATTGATTCTGATTTTGATATCGATACTGATATTGTTACTGATATATACAATGAAATTCATGTACAGTAGTTCTGTAGCTCACTTTGTGTAATAGGAGTACTATCTTTTGATTTTCCCTTTTTTGTCGTTATTTTATTTCGAAGATAGACATGTAATATAATTTAGTTATTCCCACACTCTAATACTTGTTCTCCTTATGAGTAGTGTACTTATATAAGATTCAATCTTGTGTACCTTGCCAATAAAGCACAGATATATAAAACTCCTGGACCGCGCAATGCCCTGTCTCACATGGGCACACTTTTTCCGGTCTTCTTCTTATCAAATCGTTCTTAGACGAAACGAGAGGCAACTACTTTTAGCTTTTTCATTTGCATGGCTTGCAATGCAGCTGATACTGATGAAGTGCCACTGGAATCATCCTTAGACGGAAAGAGACGACCTGAGAAAAGTGATCCCATTTTGCATTACGACGAGCGGTCCATTTCTTTATGTCGGTGCAATAAAGTAGTTGATTGATTAATTGATTGATTGATCCTGTCTCTGACCTGGTATTCTCGGAGCCTCTGGTGGTAAGGCTTCTTTGGGTGGAACTGGGGCTTTGGATTCGTTGTAGCAGGCGCAGATGGTCTTTGCAATATCTGTAACACATTCTTTGGCTGTACTTCGCATGTCCAACAAATTCATAATTCTCGGCTCTTCCGCTGGCATAGCCGCTGAAGTATGGAAAGTATTTGTGGTGCTTGGCGAGTCAGGTTGAGCTGTCAGGTCCACGAGTAAGACAATTCGGGACGACGAAGGCAGTAATGGCATGTCAAGTAGACACTCAGCACTGGGAGAGATTGTGCTGAGCTCTTTCACTAGGCCCTCGTACTGTTCAGGACAGCTGGTCGAGGGCGGCTGTTGTTACTCTCGACCCGACGCCAGTTTTTCTGCGCACAATTAGGACACCTAGGCTTTACTGTCTCGTCCTCGCCCGACTCCTCCGGTGCGTAAGCTCCATCCAACCTCGATCTTGTGTAAGTGTCCAATAACACTAGAACGAATTCGTGTTTGCGTTACTTGAATTTCCGTGAGCAGTGCTCGTAATTGTGCTACGGAAGTGTTTCGGTGCAGACAGATCTGCTCCTGGATAGATGGTAGAAGATTTAAGCGCACGTTTTCCACGAACTCCATCCCGACTTTCCGTGTGGAAAATGCGTCTCCAAAGTCGATCATTCCTGTAAGCATTGTATCTAAGTATATTTAACAAGGAATCGTTAATAATAGCGTCGCTCAACCTCATCCCACTGGCAAAAACAACATCAATATCCGAAACCGAGATCATAAATCTAAATTCGTCAAAGTATGATATTAAACTTCGAACATTCAGGTGACAGAAATCTACTCCATCTCTTTGTTTGCATAAAGTTTTCAACAGGACCTTGGAAAACATTTTGAATATTGGGAACAAAATCGTAGACTGGAATGCAACCCAGTACGTCACCCAAGTTTTGCAAAAATATGTATAGTTTTTTCTTGGCATTTGTTGATATTTGTTCAACAATTATTGTCGTTTTCATAACTAATGTATACCATATTAGTTTTTAAACTCTTGTTTTCAATATCTAATCTTGGTAATGTGCTGCTAAATTGTAGTCATACTCTCCAAACATAACATTACATGTTTCAGAAGTTATTTCAAAATACAAAGGGCTGAGACTAAATACTAACTTCGGAATGAGCATGAACTATTTTCTACATGCATAAATAAATTTTGATAAATTCGGGGCATCCGGCAGGTAATTATTGTTGTAAAACTTAAAGATTAGACTTTTGAAATTTTCAAATTCTTTTAATCTGTGATCCCTGATGTACCTACGGAAAATGAAATTCTGTTTTTTTTATTATATTATTAAATCAGTACATGTATTGGCGTAATATTCCATACAAAGATTTTATAATCCATTTTCATTAATCTGCTTTCTGAAGAGGTATGTATGCAAACTTATAAATGTCTTCTAGAAAAATTTAAGAATTCCAAGTGTATTACAAATATTCATTTAAAAAATTTTATAATGTGTATTTTTACTCATTTCATATTTTACTCTAATTCTCGTTATTGTTTCAGGAAAGTTTGCGGGATTTGCACGGATGAGTGGCGAATCTCGACGCGACGTTCCACCAGTTTCATGGGTTCTACCTCCAAGCATTTCATCAAAGGCTCTTGGTGGAGTGATTGAAATTGATTGGATCTGCCGCAAAGAACTGTCCTTTACATGCACGGCGCACTTATACAATTCATGGAACGATGGTAAACCAGTTAAAATAGGCAGAGATGGGCAAGAAATAGAACCAAAAGTTGGAGCAGAGTTATGCCGCTTATTTCCTGAGGATGAAGGTATCGAGTTAACGCCAATACTAAAAAAGTCTAAAGAAACTGCACGAATTCTGCGCGAAAAAGGAGTTCGAGTTACTTATAAAGGGCCACCAAGAGGAATGTCAATGCGAGGGCGGAGTGGTGGTCCATTACGTGGAAAGAAAGCTTTCACATTAAATAGAAACAAAATGGGTGGCGCACCTCCTCCTGGGGTGTACAAACGACCAACGTCACCATATCCCAGAGACCGGGTTCCTCCTTGGGAACGTTATGTTACATCCGCGGCCGCCGCAGAAGCTTATGTAGCCGATTATATGCGAACAATGCAACATCAACTGCCACCAATGCCGTATGTACCCCCAGCAGCTTTTGCAAATATGATTCCACCGAACGCTGCAGCTGCAGCTACCTCAGCTGTTTACGAAACACTTCCTCCACCTCCACGCTATTATGAAGGACCTCCGCTTCCGGAATATCCTCCACCACAGCCTTTACGGCCACCTCCACCTGGTTACGAGAAGCGCTCTCCTTACGACAGGTCTGTAGAGGAGTTCCTTTGGAAAACAAATGAAAGACCCCCAATGCCTGGCGGAGGCGGCGGTGGAACCGGTGGTAGTGGTTACCGGAATAGAGACTTTCACAGAACGAGAGATCGTGGAAGGGATCGTGGCGGACGCGGTGATCGAGAAAGGAATTTCCGCGATAGAAGTAGTCACCATCGCAGTAGTTATAGAGATAGACGATGATTTTGCCGCTGATACCTTATCTACCTGTCCTTTTCACATTAAGATTTCCGAAAGCACTCCAATTCACTGAAACGTTGTCGTCTTTACGAAAGTTCATTCTAATTCAAATATTTAGCGGAAGATAATTCTTTATAGTCAGAAGATATGTGAAAAGAGTTCATTGTTTACAGAAAGACTTTTCGAATGATGAGAGAAATCTGCAGAATCCTACACGCGATTGTATTTGAATTGCTGTAACTAATGATACTATTGTTTTTGCATTTGGTTTTATATAGTGACATGATGATTGCTGATGATGATAAATGATGTATTTTAATTTTAAAAAATATATTTAACGACGATACATTTCTATCTATTTATGCTTCCGATTTTCCGCGTCCTTGTGAAAATGTCGTTCATGCTAAATCAGGTTTTATTTTTAATTTTAAAAGTATTCTATAGCAATAAATAAAACGAATGGTTTTATTTTTAACATAATTGCTGTTTTGGTATTGAGGTTGCCTAAGATTATTTGCTCAGGACTTGGCAAAAGGTGCGCCAGTGCAAAAATTGAATATTTCTAAAGACTGTCCCGCCGAAGAAATGGTTTGGGAAGTGTAGGTTCTGTATTTCCGTGTGTAAGAGTGAACTGTTTTTAAAAATCTGATACGGTGAAATTAGTGAAAGTGCTTAAATCGGGTTCTTCTGATGGACTGAAATCTTCCTTCCGAAATGAACTATTTTCTTTTGGAAATTTGAAAGAAAATAATAAAAGTGCAATTTGAATAATAATGTATAAATCTGGGATTGTATAAAATCGAAATGGCTACCTTACTTTTCGAAAAAGGGACAATTTAAATCTGCAAGAAACGCCACAAACATATCAATCACTCATGCAGGACTTCAAGGACTATATATGTCCAACAAGTTGACTTTATCACCATTGGTGCTAATTGCAGACATTTTGACTGAAAGGGAATAGCAGCAGTATATCTTTATTGGTCTCAAATAGGTAAATTTACGTTTTCCATATGCATTTGCTCACCTTTTCATTGATTTTCTTTTAAAAATGGTTTCGTTTTAAACCAATTTCGAGTCTTCAAATCTGCTTGCTGATGTGGAGATATAGTACAAAAGCAGTGGACATGGTTACATCACTTCCAGTTAATGTTGTGATTGTAATGAATGAAAATATTTCGGCAGAGTGTTACTGGTGATCTCTGGAAGTTTGGTTCTTTTTATTTTATTTAATATTTTCTGTCTCAGATTCTATCTCCGGAATTAAAAATTGGGAGCCGTCAATCACCAGTCGAACCGTTTTTAAGGTAATGTTTCAGGGACTTGCTTAAAATAAATTCAACTAACTTTTTGCTTTTCAATTTGTTTTTTTTAAGTATTTAAATTTGTTTAGTTGAGCTAAGCTGATAATTAGCATTAAATGCATAAAACTCTCCTCGTGCCTTTTAATGTATTAAATTTTTTTATTTTAAAGAGGCGACAAAACTGGTGGTGAATAAAAGGTCATCTATTTCATGATCAGCTTTAGTAGTAGTTACTGTTTTCAGTAATATATTTACTCTTGCTCTTTTACAGAAGATATCATGTTGATCAAAGTAGATTTATCGATTATTGTATATTGAGATTCAATCGGATTTCATAGGCTGTCGGTGTTAGTATTCAAGCATATGTAAATTCATTGTTCTCCATTAGCGTGGAAAGTATAACATATGTAAGGAAAAATAACCAAAAACGTGTACAGACGGAGCAAGAGGTTTTAAATTTTCATAAGAAGTTATGGGAATAAGCGTGTTTGGATCATGGCAATTTTTATATTTTAACGCATGATAAAATTAACTTTTAAGCCTTCGGTGTGTATATATGTTTTTGGGATGTTGTGAATAATGCAAATCTAATCAGTTTAGTGTAACTTTTGTAACATCCGAAGACGTCGTCAAAATTTCGTTATTTGTGATTGTGAAGAGAAATATAATTTTAGGTGATAAGTACTATAGTTCCATATTTGGTAAAATTCTTCAACTAGCTTCGTGAGAACGTATTTTATAAACGCAGTAAATTGATAATTAAACATGACGACTCTTGGCCCAACACAAAAAAGAATTTGTCTAGACTTTAAATTTGGGTATTTCATACAGCCAAATAATGTCACATACAAATGCAACATTAATACTCACAAGTTAAGGTTAGCACGTCGATTTGAACGAAACTTTACATGCATGATATATAATCAAAAAGAAGCCACATGTATTTTTTTTTTATTTGCAAAAGTCTTTTTTTTAAGAGAAAAATACGTGAAATCCTCCTCATCATGTGACCCATCTCGGTGGCCGAGTTTGCTGAGATGCACGTCTGCACACTTTTCTTCTCTGTTGGCGTGGGTTCAAATCCTTCACAGGCGCGACGATATATCTGGGTACCAATGATTGAGGCAATTCTACTGACGAGAATTGTACTTGCGAAGCCAGTAGAATGTTGCATAGTAATTTCATGCCAAAAATTGTGGTTCACTTGCAACATTTGTCAGATTAAAATTTCCCAATTTCCTCTTCCCTAATTTCCTTTCGCCAAAGCTGTGCTGTGTGCATCATAGTGTTGTCCCCTGAGCTGAGGCAATACCTTTAAAAACCATTTTTTAATCAGATCACTCCTTTTACAAAAATATGTCTGTATTTTATTACCTTTTATTGCTTTTCTACCTAATTCAGTCGTTGTCGAAATATTGTTTAATAAAAAAATCGTGATTTAATTATCAGTAAACCATAAGATATTTATCAACAAAATATGTTACAGTTATGATATGCATTAAAAAATTGCATCATACACCAACTGCCCGTTCTTACACCAAAATTAGTACATATCGTCGGCCTAATCCTAAAACCTCGTAAGTGCCAGAACTAAAATTGTACAGGGGAGCGGGAAAACTGTACAATTTATATATTTACGAGCTTTTAAAACTACATTTTTAGGGGATTTCCCGTTTGGAGTTACGAGGGTTTAGGATTAGTCCGACGATATATACCTGCAAGTCACATATTAACTGACATTGTTGAAGGATTTATGAATAACGATGTCTTTTGCTAAATATTCGCTTGTGTACCACACGTACTTACTTATGTATTCTCAAATCTACGTGAACTGAACCAGTTATGCGTAAGCTTTATTAACGTCGTTTCTTAAATTTATGTCGTAGTCACGCAATATAACTACACTAGCTTTTGTCCGCGACTTCGTCTGCGTGGAATAGTTGCTTTGGGCAGTCTTTTTTATTTTTAGAATACTAATGTTGCAAATAATACAAATACAAACTAACTGCAAACTGCTGTGATTTACTGTAAATATCTTATTTTAACACATTTTTATAAACTACGCTTTTTGTTTTTCCATCCTTCGAGCTCTGCTAGAACTACGCGCTAGATTAGATTTGCGTTTGCGAGCATAAATAATACGTGGAAATAATAAAAATAAGCAAAATACCTATCAAAAAATCGGAAGAACTTTATATTAAACAAAACTACTTTTACCGAAGAACGTTAACGAAATCCTGTAAACAAATCGAAAACGTTTCAGCGCAAAATTTTAATATTCACATACATGCCGCACACTCGTCTGCCCTCACGTATCTGCCCGTTCGGGTAGCCACACTTAGTTATGCTTCCATCACTACGCTGCGCCGCGCCGCCGCCGTGCCACAGCCGCCGTGTACATTGTGTATAGCGAGTTCCGCGCTCGCGACGCGTATATGTTTAGATGACAAATGTTTAAGTATTCTATTTTTCCACACATGTATATCTCTCCGATAAAAATAGTAAGCATAGATAGATTTGTTTGGACTCCCATACAAACTTTCATCCCCTATTTCACCCCCTTCGCGACACAAGGTAGCCTATGTCCTTCGCCAAGGTCTAATCTATCTCTGTACCAAATTTCGTCAAAATCGGCTTAGCGGTTTAGGCATGAAAGCATAACAGACAGACAGTTACTTTCGCATTTATAATATTAGCATGGATTAGACTCGAGATAATCTGAACAGAATAATTTTAGGCTTGTTTATATTACGGAGATTATTCGTACTGGCGGGAGTTCGAAATATTGTTAATTTGAGGTTAAAAAAGCATAGAATTTTTGCTCAAATAATTTGTCACATTTTTACAAATATAATTTCACAATGGCAGTATCAAAGCTTCATATATTTCAACGTCAATTTGATTCAAAGATGTAAAATTTGTACCTGCCGATGTGCTTGTTTATGAAACGGAAGTAATTTTGTCCCTTCTTACCAGCTGAATTGCTTGGAGTAATTGGATAATTTCTGTTCTTTCTTCTCCGATAATTTCTTATAAAATTCTATGAGATTAATAATCATCATTAGTGCAATCATCCCAGACTGGAATATCAGGTTAATAAGTTAATTTTTCTCGCACGCAGAACTCGCGCAATCTGAAATCCTATTTGACATTTGTTTTTTACTCCAAACGTTGTCGTTTGTTTTATAAGAATTAAATATCAGAGTGAAATCCGTCATCTTGAGGAATAAAATTACTCTATTCCTTGAGTTCAGAGTGTTCATCGAACACAGCTTTTATTCCAATATTGGAGGTTGTAGAAGCTTTAGACCGGTCACATACTAGAGCTGTGCTGTGTTGGATTCGCTGCGCAATATTTTTATAATTCAGAGGCTTAAATGGATTGTCGCACATAGCCAGTGCCGCACAGCTTCAGGTTGAGACGGGTCTGAAGTCTCTCATAAGAAGCTGTCAGGTTTGATATTGCTAATCCCAATTGTGCTTAATAAATTGAAGCGTGGGTATAGTTTTTTTTAGCCTGCAAACATTTTGATCAAGGGAAATTTTTCTCAAATACCGTAGCAAGTAGAGTGGGTCCAGTCTGTACAGAATTAGATGTTATTATAAGTTCGGTTTTCGAAGTGAACAACTTACAGGTCACGCACGCTCTCTTAGCACTATCACACACTAAGGAACAAATAATACAGAGTAATTTTGGACTTAGAAGTAGAGAAAGGCTTTGACATGGGACACTGAGCTTATCTTTAAACTTATTAAGCTAAAGACAGCAGAATAGATCATTCGATTAATCTCAAGCTTCCTCTCAAATAGGAAAAACGCAATTCATTTGCAATATGAGATCTCTAACTACACAATGCCTCTGAACAGTGGTACCGCGCTCTACGAAAGGCGGTCATAGGGTGTTCCCGGGATAATAGCTATTAAATTTCCGTGTCATTGTATTTGTAAATAAGTTTTTTGAATGAAAAATTAAATATGAATTAATAACACATTTTTATTAAGAACAAAACAATTTAATTTAGCATGAAGATGGGAAAAAATTTCCTGTAATTGCACGTCTTGCAATTTGTTATTTTTATATTATTCCAACAATTTACATTGACTACATTTACATCCTAAGGAAATTAACAGATTACTTGCATAGTTTGTTGCTAATAATAGGCAATAAAGGAACAAAATAAATGCTTAACCTACATTTACAATATTTTACAATTTCTATAAATGAATTAGTAGTCGTACGCTATATGGTATAAATTACTTCTAGTTACATAATACCACATATATTTTTTAAATATGTATATAGTAAATCCAACACTTCTTTTGATAGCGCAGATTTCTTACGCGGTAATTTTCTTAGGCTAGATATAAAAGGATCAGAGTTAAGAAGTCTGCGCAAATGATCGGTGTCAGTTAAAATTCCTTGTGTTGTCCAGTCTAAATTGCTTAACTAACTTATTACAGGACTCAGCAGCCTCTTCAGAGAGTTCACCAATTGACAATAATGAATACTCAATCACCTCAGACGCATGAATTAATACTTTGTGTAAAGACAAAGGTAAATTATACCATGGATATACCTCAACAAATTTTTTCTCGGTTTCTACTGAATAAGTTTTAAATTTATCTTTACTAGGAGACCGCTGTGCAATCATATGAGTGACATAACGTTTTTATATGTTCCCTCAATTTGCACCTTAAATTTCAAAGCGCGTTTTTTTTCAGAGGTGTCCCCTGTAGGCCTAATCCTCCCATGCAAGGAAACAATAAAAGGACACTTGCAAAATATTTTACCATGCATAATAATGAAATGAAAAAAGTTTCAATAAATCCATGTATTGCATACTTATCGGTGGCAAACACCGAACCACCGAACTTAACACCATAGTTACCCAGGAACGCAACCTCAAAGTAATGAACACAACCCCGAACTGATGCGGATCAGTATTGCCATTATAAAATTTCAAGAAAAGCTCGATGAAACTCCATATAAAAAAGTGGCTGAAATACGGAACCGGAAGCTTTCTTTGTGTAATTAATATATAGATTAATTTTGTAGCCTGACGAAAGACACTGCAGAAAATGACAACATCTGTCAATATCCTTGTCGATTCCTGAAATTTCAGCTGATATTGCAGAATTTAGAAAAAATTTACGCACCGTGTTTCCGTCGTTAGATGTGCGACTTCCTCCCCTTCGTGGTTTGTCAACAATCAAACCCAATCGTTCCCTAAATCGCGGCTGAACAAATTCTTTTCTTTGAGCGGGAAGGGCTTTTTCCTCAGTCAATGTCATCTTTTAAAATCAATTCTATATGAAATGTGAATGAAAGCACAAAAAATCTAATCCACGAATGGAGAGATGATAAGCCAAACTGAAATATAGAAGTGTCAACTGTTTTCAATAAAGACCTTTCAATATCATTCATTTCTTTGAGCGTCGCACCAAAAATGTAACACTTACTGGTAGATGAATCGCTAAGAGCACAGCAGACTTTACCATCAACCATAGTCAATTGTAAAGAATAATTTATTTTTATTTCGCGGTTATTGAAAACAAACGAAGACGGATGCAAGTTATTAATTTTGATTTGAATATAAGCTTCCTCGTGCACACAGAGTTCCTTTGTTTCTTTAGCAAATTGAGTACGAATCGGTCTACAATATCTAGTGGAAAAAGAGCGAAGATTTTTCCAGTTAATCTTATCTGCGTCGGAGTTGTTTGATTTACAAAGCAATTGAAGGGGAACATAGGATGTGAGGAACAAAGAATCCTGAATCCGAAAACTTTTAGTTATATTCGCTGTGCCCCACTTAACTATTAAAACAAATTCGTTATTTGAATCGGAAATACTATCTAACACGTTTTTTGGGATTCAAGAATTCGGGAAGTTGTGTGGTCTAACAAAGATTGGAAATTATCTTCGGCAGACGATTCCGTGACACATTTCTCTGATGGATAACAGCGCTTCTTGGCTTCCCGGACTTTCTAATAGGACGGCAAAACATTTGGTAATTTAAAGTAAATAAACTCCTTTAATAACAAGTATTGGTGTTTCGTCAATTTAGCTTCATTAATTAAGATGCACAGAAGTTGAGTTGAACCGGTCAGCACGCTTAAATAAATCAGTTACTGCCGTGTCATTTACCTTTGCTAGTTCAGCTAACCTGCGACGTTTTGACCTCTTACTGCAGTCCATGAAATCCTTTCTGTGCTGCCGCACGCCCTTAGAAGCTTGATACGCATTCCCAGCCTGTTCAGCCGTTTGTCATGCAGTGCTTGTAAGGACGCACACTTCAGTTGGGTATAACCAGTCGCCGTATTTAGCGACCAGTCTAGGTTGCGATTTTTTAACTTGCTTCCAGTATGCAACAAACCCGCCTTCGCACACTTTGTAGACATGACCAATGGACAAACCGGTTTTTTAGGCAAGAAGGTAGAGGGAACGAGTGGTGACTGTCACCAAATTTGCCTCAAAAATTATTTCTATGGCACGAGCTGCATCGCACTAACACACATTTAAATAAAGGATATTTCGGGTATTTCGCAACTGACAATGCGACTACAAACACAAAATTTTCTCGTTCGACATAAAATGCATCAAGAAAAATGCTGCTCAAGTGTACTTTGGATTCTTGGGACACACCGGTTTGTCCATTGCTTGTGTCTACAAAGTGTGCGAAGGCCCAACCTTTGGCAAAGGAAGGATATACGATTTTCTAAGTCATCGGTTTTTATATTTTCAACATCCGGCAGAGAATACGTCATAGCTTGAAAAACTTGACGGGTTCTCTCTCTCTCTCGGATTTACTGCCCTTAAAGGATAGCCATGTATCCAGGACATACATTCGTTTAAACGAACATTTAATATTAGTACCTAAAACAAAACAAAAAAAAACATTTAAATCCAAAATGATAAGAGGAATGTGCGCGCAGTGATAACTATAACGAGCACTAATTAGATGTGTATACTTTCGATGCAGAAAATGAAATGTATGCTTTTTGGAATTGCAATTTCTTTTACAACCCCAGGTAGTATGTCCGTCCGTAAGTAATTAACGGAGGGATGATGTCATAATTCTAACGTCAATATTTTACCTGAATGATCTACTACGGTACCACTGTGCAGGGTTGAAAAACCATACTAGGCCCTAGATAAATTAAAATCGGATCCACCAGTGGTCATAGATTATTAAAATACACGAGAATTGAGACTGAATCTAAACAAATGCAACTTGTCTCTGAAATGCTAGTAGTAAAGGGCACCATTTAGTAGTAATGAAAATCGAAATTCTTTTTCTGAAAACTAATGACAAAATTAATGTGTGGCGCATGCCATTCAAAATTGCCGCAACTCAAAATTCGCGCATACGCACTTGTTGCAAGGTGAAATGTTACTGTTTAACACTGGCTAAATATTTTCACTTGTAAATGCGACAAGGTTGTTTACTCCATTTGCTATTGTAATGTTAACTTCAAATACCTTCGGCTTTTTAGAGTTGCGACGGTTTTAACTCTTTGGCGATCCCGGATTTTTAGAGAGCATACGAGTAAAATTAAAATTTAGACTATTAATTAAATTAAGACTACACAGTAGAACTGAAAATTTCATCGCACACTAATCGGCTATGCGTATCTATATATACTAGGAGACCGCTGTGCAATTGCACAAATTGAAGGTATATGAGTGACGTTTTTATATGTTCCCTCAATTTGCACCTTAAATTTCAAAGCGCGTTTTTTTCAAAGGTGTCCCCTGTAGGCCTAATCCTCCCATGCAAGGAAGTAATATAAAGACACTTGCAAAATATTTTGCCATGCAGAATAATGAAATGAAAAAAGTTCCAATAAATCCATGTATTGCATACTTATCGGTGGCAAACACCGAACTTAACACCAAAGTTAGCCAGGAACGCAACCCCAAAGTAATGAACACAATCCCGAACTGATGCGGATCAGTGTTGCCATTATAAAATTTCAAGAAAAGCTCGATTAAACTCGATAGAAAAAAAGTGGCTGAAATACGGAACCGGGAGCTTTCTTTGTATAATTAATATGTAGATATGATAGAGGAGCAGGGTCTCCCTGTCGACTACGACGGCTAACCCTCGTTTATGCTTGCTTCGCCCGTACACTGGCCTTCCTTCTAGCTCTATTCGTACCCGAGTTATAAGCGTTTCAATTTCTTTTCAATTTTCGTTTCACTTTAAACGAACGATAGATGGTTATCTTCTACCTAAAGGGGATATGCGATATTCATCACCGCCGTCTTTAAACTTTTGCTGAAATCCAAAGAGCTGTTCGCAATTAATAAATTGATGATATACAAGTCGTTGATTAGATCAGTGATCAGTTTTGTCTTCCTGATGTGGTTTGCAGTTCATACAGATCGTATGGTTATTTGGCGCTCGTTTTTCTGGGCGGTGTTCACGTCTTTATTCAAATTTTCAAATGCGTTAGCTTTTTGGCCACTTCACGATTAAATTAGTAATGTGCAATTATTGTCACAAATTTTAAGAAATGCTTCTTTAAACGAAATTTTTACATGGTTTGAAGGTAATCCTCCAGAGCTGATTAGAGAGCTCCCCTGGCAAAGAGAACCAAAGTTTCCCTCTTTCGAATATACAAAGGAGGTAATTAGCCTTATTCTCAACTCAATTTAAAAAGCATTGCAATAGGACTGAATAATAGGCCATCTTATTTCTTTCACGGATTCTTAACCCTAAAGTTCTAAAGACCGTCCTAGGCCCATCTTTAATTAAAACTTGGCTGATGCTTGCTCTTGTGTTTTCGATCATTCAAGCTGTTTTGTCAGATTTTAGGTCTCCTCCCTTACTTCTGCAGGTAAAATTTTCTGCATTTTCCTTATTTATGTAGTGGGGGTTTACACTGCAGGAGTTAGGGCGCAAAAAATTACACATGACAGCATATGCGAAAAGTAAAAAGCCGAATGAATAGTCTTAATTTGCTTTCTCTGTGAAAGGTTTTACTTTGCACGTCAAGAATATTCAATCGACTTTTTACTTTTCGAATATACTGGCGCGTGCCATTATATTTGGGCCTTTAGGGAACGACGCGACGTCCTGAAAATTCCAGAAAATCAAAATAATCAAATCCCCAAATAACATTTGCCGTATGCCACTAAGGAAAGTGTAGGCAGTTGAAAGCTGCTGCAAAACCCTAAATTTTCCTGCAGAATGGGAAGTTAACATCGAGTTAGGGAACGACTTTCTGCAATTTCCTGATCAGGAATTATAATTCCTGCATGTAAGAGAACAGACCTTTTATTTCCTTTGCTCTGTTTCTTCGTTTGAAATTTAAAAGTTAATGTTTTATAACCTTAAATATTTTTAGCTTTATTAAAAATTGTTATCTGGTTTTGAATATCCAAAATTCCAAATCAACGACAAAATTTGATATTATTTTACACATTCCTTCAACTTTGTTCCACCTATTCTAATCTGTTCTTGCAATTTATATGATTGTTCCCTAGATGTTACTTGTCTGTGTAAACTGTGCTTGTACAGATTAAATTTTAAAAATATTTCAACAAAGACTGAATCAGATGATGTTGAAATATGGTTAAGCAGGACATATGAAAAAGACTTCGATTTGTGTTTTAAAGTTTTATTAAAAATTCAAAACTATGTCCCTACCATTAAACAAAGGACTGTCTGCAGTCCGCAGACCACTTATCCCAAATCGTAGTTACTGGGAAAAACCCAATAAATGTGTTCCAGACTGCAACTTATCCGTCTGAGATAAGTGATTAGGATTGATAGTTTTGATGTTTCCTTCACATGCAATTTGCAGACTAAAAGATATATTGTTTAGACGTGCGTCGCGTCGTCGCGTCAAGGAAAAGAATATGCAGCATAAATAAAATATTTGTATACTTTAAAGTATCCATATTTCTTAGAAATAATGAAATAAGGAGTTTAGTTTTGGAATTCCAACAGATGAAAAGTAATATAAGATAATAAAATACAGTAACATTTTTGTAAAAACTGTGATCTGATTTAATAATGGTAAAATAGGATGGTTCCTCCCCATGTATTTTTCTCTTTAAAAAAGGACCTTTACAGATAAAAAAGAACGCATCCAGAGAAAAAATGGTTAAAAATGACTATTTTTTAACCATTTCCGTGTTTGAAACTGGGAAGAACATTATACTAGTTGATTTTAACTAGAAAAAGTAGTTCTAACTGTTTGAAGAGACTACAAAGTAGTTAATTTTGATTAAAACATGTTTACTTGTGACCACCTACTAGTTAAAAGCCCGGAACATAAAATGGTTGCTTATAACCACTATATAGTCAGTTTTACCCATCTGATTGTAAACTGAAGGGACTAAAAAATAGTTAATTTTTCTGGGCTGGATTCTCCCAGCATTTTCTTGTTAAAGGATATATTAACGCTTTGAAGTATTTCTTTTAGAAATTTAGCTGTAATCCAATACTGTCAAAGGAGCATCAATTTTACTAAACCGAAGAACATGAAGTCAATAAAAAATCACACAAAAGGGCGGCTAAATTATAAGGAAATGCTTGTGCCCAAATTTATCACCATTTGGAAACTTCCAAGTCACAGAATGCGGCTTTTAGTTTCTCGAATTTTGGGTCGAGTTAAAATTAAATTTATTGAGAATGTCACAAGTACTTATATACAATACAAAAATTCTTATTACGAATTATAAGCTAAATGAAAAAAAAGTTTTTCATATGTGGGGAAAAGTGTTGCCACAACTTTATATCAGTGGGTTGACTTTCAACTATTTCCCTCGTCATTTTTAGACGAAATTACTAACAAATATTCCTTTTATACACAGAATTAATTATTAAAATAGTTATTTGAATTTTACAATTTTATATAGTGAAAAATGACTATTTATTGTAGTTTGAATTTCTTGCAAAACTTCCAAGAACAACTATTTTATAACTATTTCAATAACCATTTTAAACTTTCTAGTTAAGAGCCTGATTTCGTCAAATAACTATCGAAATAGTTACGCTTTAACCAAGTTATTTTTCTGGGTGTAGGCCTTTCGAAAGAGGCAGCTGAATTGAACCTGGTCTATTGTTCTGATTTTCCCGGTTTGATGAGCAAATTTAATATCACCTATGATAAAGATGCATGGAGGCTGTTTATAGATTTATCGAAAAGGTGCCTTAAAGCTGTTCTTCTTCATCACGGAAGGGAATATGCATCTGTATCAGTTGGACAGTCGGTGCACTTAAAAGAACGCTATGAAAACCTGGTTCTCGTCCTCAACAAAATAAAATATGCCGACCACGGTTGGACCGTTTGCGGTGAGTTGAAAATTATCTCCATGCTTTTTGGTCAACAAGGCGGATACACAAAGTACCCATGTTTCCTTTGTGAGTGGGACAGTCGTGATAAAATTCAAAATTGGGTCAAAGAAGAATGGCCAAAAAGACAAAATCTTGAACCAGGCACCAAGAATGTGATTCGGAACAGCTTGTCGAGCTAAAAAAAGTATTTTTACTCCCTCTAATGAAGCAGTTTGTCAAGCCTATTCCAAAAGAAGGAGATTGTTTCAAATACCTGTGTAAAAAGTTTCTAGGTTTATCCGAAGCCAAGCAGAAAGAGAGAATCCTTGTTGGTCCAAATATCCGCAAGCTTATGAAAGATAAAGAATTTGAGACTATCATGACAACAAAGGAAAAAGAGGCTTGGGTTGCCTTCAAAGATGTCGTCAGTAAATTTCTGGGTAATTACAAGGATTCTGACTATGAACCAATTGTAATGAATATGCTGGACAAATTTCAAGCGTTGGGATGCTCCATGAGTGTCAAAATACATTTCCTGCACCCACATCTGGACTTTTTCCCCGAAAATTTAGGATCACTTCGCGAAGAACAGGGTGAAAGGCTCGGTCAAGACATCAAAGATATGGGGCGCAAATACCGAGGAAGATGGGACAAGAACATGCTCGCCGACTACTGTTGGATGTTAACACGAGATAGGCCTGAGATTGAAGGAAGTTTCAAAGGAAAAAGAGTACATACGCACTTAAATAGAAACTTTTTTTTCTTTGTTTACAAAATAATCGATTTTGTTTTACCTAAATTTAAATGGATAAAAACCACTGTTGCCAGATAGTATTACACATGCAAAATTGGTCGAGAGAATTCCTTTTCAAAAACAATTTTAGAAAAATTATCGATATCGATTTTACAAAAAATCCTGACGTGATGGAAAAAAATGGAGGTCATTTTCAAAATGAGCACACCAAATAACATAAAAATCAGCGAAAACTTCTCTTGTATTTTTCAAAAACTTCAATTTCGCAGGCCTGTGTAATCATTAATGAAAATTTCTAAGAACATGAACAGATCATATTCCACTGTTAAAGGAATAATTGATCGAAATACTGTAAATAACAGCACTAGAAGTGGCCGGTCGAAAATACTGAGTGAAACTGAGGGCCGAAACACATTCAGAGCCACAGGTACCAAGCCGCAAGTACCAGGTATCAAATTCAAGTTTCAAACAACGAAGGCTTATGAGAGCTTCCACAATGACGGTACCAAGCATCATTTGGTACCAGTATCAAATGATGCCTGCTACCCAAGTTTGGAAAGTTTTAAATTTTTATACTGATACCACAGTAGTGCCAACAAAATAAGTGCAAATTTATAAATTTTTTTTAGGTGCCAAAATTAAAAGAATTTAAAATGGAGGAAAAGATAATTGAATTTATGAGGAAAAATAATTTCATACATGATATAAATTCTACAGAATATAAAAAATTGAAACTTATCTAAAATATTTCGATAAATTCTTAATTATAAATATTTTAAAGTTGTCAGTATTGAATGATGCTTGCGGCTTGGTACCCTGAAAGTGGCTTCCGTCGGTATCATGTGTCGGCATCAAATGCTTGGTACCTGCTGCTTGGTACTTGCGGCTCTGAATGTGTTTCGGCCCTGAAGTAGCAGCTGAAGTCCAGGTTGTAGGTAATATAATAAGTCCGTTTCACCTGGAACTACTCGGAATGTGCTTTACAAATTTTTCATAAGCGAAACAAACCATAAAAAAAGGTTGCGCTTTGCAGAAATAGTATAGAGATAAAGATGATCAGTTTTGGAGAAGACTTATATTTACCGACGAAAGTAAATTTAATATTTTCTGTTCAGATGGCAAATGCACCATATGGAAAAAGGTAAATACAGGATGGTTGACCTTCATATAGTTGATGGTATTATGGACCATCAAATTTATATAAACATTTTAAAAGAGCATTTACACAAAAGTACCGAAAAATGGGTATACAATATAATTTTATATTCACCCGAGATTCCAAGCACACGGCTTGTTACTGTAAAGAATGATCTGGAGAATGTCCAAGTTGCCATCAAGAATGATCTGGAAGCTGTGTGAGTGGACATAGAAAGCTCGTCAGTCAACGGCTTTACTGGGTGCTCCAGGATTCAGTAAGTTAAAACCTCCAACTTTCGATGGGCAAACCCCATGGCCTACTTACAAGCTCCAGTTTGAAGCTCCAGCAACGAGTTTCTGGACCGACGAAGAGCAGGCAACTGCCCTGATTTTGGCGTTACGCGGACCAGCTGCTGAAATTCTACAAACGGTACCTCTACAGCAGAGGTATAACTACAGCTCATTGGCACAGGCACTGGAACTACGATATGGTGACCAGCACATGCAGGCAGTATACCGCCTGCAATTTCGCAACGGGACACAGAGGTCTGGAGCGACGCTACAACAATTGTGTGCGGATATTGAAAGGTTAGCACACTTGGCCTACACTCATTTCGGTAGGGACTACATCAACGAGGTTGCCACGGAAGCTTTTGTGAAGCTGGTAGATCGTTACCTGCAGCAGTCTCTGAAATTGTCTGGAAGGAAATCAACCGCAGAGGTTCTAGCATATGCCTTGATGCAGCTGATGAGGAATTATGCAATCGAGTGAGCATCTCGAAAATCCGTGGAAAACCTAGATGCTGTAATTGTAATCAATCAGATCATCTCCAAAGAGATTGCAGGAAGCGAAGATGAACCGAGCCACCAGCGGACGAAAATCGCTCATTGAGCTTGAGCTGCGAAAGATGTAAGAAAAGAGACAGAAGTGACCGCGGAGAAAGTGGAGATGTAAGCTCCAATTCCAGACGTCAGTAGGGAAACGAGTAAAGACCAACTGCAAGGGGCGGTAGAATCGACGCCCTCGGTATCATCATCATAAATAAACTGCAGCGCAACGACAACAGCCTTGTCATTGACGGATGGGTTGGAGTTCGAGAATGAAAAATTACAATGGATACGGTTGCATCAAGATCTATTTCGAGCCGACATCGCAAGGAACGTACATCTCAGTAATTTCGGAAGGTACAAGTTGAAAACAGCCACAGGAGATTCAACCAGAGTTCATGGAGAAATTACCATGAGAGTAATGCTCGCTGACATTAAGTTCTCGCATGGTTTAACTGGATATTGGAAAAGGAGTCATAAAATATGAGAATATGTAAATACCAATGGGTCTTGGGTCGAATCCGTACACAAATTGGAAGTTGTTATGTGTGAAGACATCGAGCTCCCTCCTTTCGCTGAAACATTAGTGCCAGCAAAAGTCATTGGTAATCCCGGGAGCTCCTGATTCTACCTTATAGAACCAAACGACATAAAAATTACAAAAGGTAGTGTGTTCGACGAAAAGAAAGAAGTATTAGTAAGGGTCTTGAACGTACGTCAGCATCGAATAAAACTGAAGAAAAGAAGAATTCTGGGAAATGGCGAGCCCGTCGAACAGATGATATCGGTGGAAGAGAAAAGCGCGACTCTACCGAAAACTGAAGAACAAAATACTTTCAAACTAATTGCCTTAATGCTACCAGCCACCGTTCTCACTGAGTCTCCACGCTTTCATGCTAGACAACTGGTACAGGAGTTCGCCAACATATTTTCCATAGGAGATAACGACTTTGGTAAAACCAACATAGCCCGACATAGAATCCATACTGGAGATGTACAACCTATAAGACAGCCAGCAAGGAGATTACGGCTAGCAAAAAGAGACGAGGCAAAAGACATCATGGATGTCTCCTGTGGTATTGGTAAAGAAGAAGGATGGCAGTGAGAGATTCTATGTGGATTATCGTTGGATTAACGAACTAAACGGTTTCTACCTTGGATTTAAAGAGTGGTTATTTGCAGGTTGCAATCCGTCCAGAAGATAAGAAGAAGAGGGGCAGTTTACAGTAATGCCGTTAGGATTATGCAATGCTCCAACAACATTTGAACGACTGATGGAATGTGTTCTGCGGGGACTCACCCGAAAGACTTGTTTGGTTTACTTAGACGATATAATTGTTGTTGGAAAGGATTTTGAGGAACATCTAAGTAACATATGGGACGGTTTCCAGAAATTAAGAGCTGCGAAGCTCAAGAAAATGCGTGTTATTCAGGGGTCAAGTCAAATATCTTGCCCATGTGATGTCGCCTGATGGAATTGCTACAGATCCTGAGAAAATAGCAGCAGTTGCAAACTGGCCTACTCCAAAAGATAAACGTGAACTACGCAGGTTTTTGGGACTGGCTACATACTACCGGCGCTTTGTAAAGAACTTCGCTGATAGAGCAAAACAATTGCATAAATTGACCGAAAACGGTAGGCCATTCGAGTTGACAGATAAATGCGAAGAAAGTTTCCTGACTTTGAAGTTATAATTCTGTCAAGCACCGATATTAACTTACCCGGACAGTGGCGAAACATTTATATTGGATACCGACGATAACAATGTTGGTATTGGGGCTGTACTGTCGCAAAACATAAAGGGAGAGGAGAAAGTAATAGCACACTACAGCAGACCATTATCAAAATCGGAGAGAAACTATTGCGTCACCAGAAAAGAACTTCTGACAATTGTAGATTCTATAAAGCACTTCCACAAATACCTGTATGGACGGAGATTTATTCTGTGAACTGATCACGCAGCATTGAAGTGGCCAAAGCAGTTTAAAAACCCAGAAGGGGAAATCGCAAGATGGCTCGAAAGACTTCAGACCTACGACTTCGAAATAAAACATAGAAAAGGTAAGACTTACAGAATGCCGACGCACTTTCTCGTCAATCATGTAAACCTGAATGCAAGGTACTGTTCTCGAGCGGAAGAAAGGTGCGAACATGCCCACTTGCGAAGAACAACTGTGATGCCGATAGCTGGATGGGGTGTTCAAGAACTCCGAGATGCTCAACGTGCATCGTCTCCGATATGTCTCCTATTCTGGCATGGAAAGAGAATGAGGAAATGCGACCAGAATGGAAGGACATTGCAAGTGAGAGCGAAACATTAAAAAGTTACGCAATGGATTTCCTTGCACATCGAAGATGGCATATTAAAGCGGAAATGGGAAACAGCTGACGGTTCGTCGCATTGAAAGCAAATACTCGTTCCAAGATGCAAGGTTAAAGATGTTTTGGAGGAGCTGCACAATGATGCTTCGGGAGGACGTCTTGGTATCCACAATTCCTTGGCGAAAATTAGACAGAGATTTTACTGGATGCATATGCGAGATGATGTTGAGGATTGGTGCTGTAGATGTACTGTGTGTACTGCGAGCAAGTGGCCGCACATTAGAACAAGAGGCGCAATGCACCAATACAACGTGGGAGCACCATTTGAGCGAATTGCAATCGATGTAGCAGGACCATTATCGGAATGAGATCGAGGAAATCGATATATCCTGGTCATTATGGACTATTTTAGTAAGAGGCCAGAGGTCTTCGCGATTCCAAATCAGGAAACAAAAACAGTAGCAGAAGAGCTAATGGCTAATTGGATTTGCAGATTTGGGGTTCTGTATGAGCTGCATTCCAAATTCGATTACCTTAGTGAACTCAAATTTGGAACGCCTGTCGCCTAGACAAGGTGATCATTGATTAGACTTCCGGACTTAATTTCTGCACCAACCAGAAGTAAGCAAAGAAAATAACCACCTGCCTGTCATCTCTTGTTGCTGTTGTCGCGAGTGCGCCCAAATTGCCCAGCCAGCAATTTCTTTTTTCACCGTGCCAAGGGTAAGGGCTTTTCGATGCCCTATAAAATTAGTGCACAGCTGAGGTAATTCTTTCTTGCTTCCTATTATTTCTTTATTCCATCTACACTCGATTTGTATCAGGCGTTAACACCTAGCAGCACCTCCGGCTGAGCGCGGAAGAGGTGAATTAGTTGTGTGAAATTTTTGTGCTTTGTGAAGTTGTAATTGTTTTGAAAATTAAGACAACTTTGTCGAGATGATGTCGTCGTATTATCCTGATAGAAGAATTGACTAATTCTATTATATTCCTTCTCTTTTAATATTCAATTCAATTCACCATGTTTTTCTCAACAAGACATTTAGAAGAGAATAATCAACCAGTCGAGTTGAAAGTGATGAATTTTTTTGACAACATCGAATGTTGTTGTTGTGTTGGAACTTCTTCTACAATTGTAGTCGATTTACCACATTTTAAATCTCAGAAACACTTATTTCCAATCCGCTACATTTTTCCCCACAAAATTTTCCATAAAGTTTAATTTAAAAAAATTCACAGGAATTTTAATCGTTGAAATCTATTGAAAAATTCATTGAGGAAGCTTAATCATTCGTTTTTAGGGATCCGTACGTCCGAATGAAAAAACAAACCCTTATAGGATCACTCGTGTGTCTGTCTGTCCGTTCGTTGAAATTTGGTACACATATGAAATTCTGTGAACCAAACACTGACCTCTAACGTAAATAAATAAATTTTTGAATATGGAATATATTTGAAAATTTAAAAAAAATTGCAACGTGTGGCATATCAAATCTAAATCTATTTTTTATCTTGTCTCAAGTATATTTTTTTTATAATTTTAAAATAAATAGTTTTAGAGTTATTTAAGAAAATAGATGAAAATTGACCATACTCTCCCCCCACTATTACCGAAACTACTGAGCCCAAAATTTTGAAAAAAAATACTGAAAATAATTCTTTACTTATGGATTACAGGAAAATCTATAAGAAGTCTATGGTCCTAAAATAACACGGTAAATCTCTCAATATTGTGCGTTACAAATCAAAAAATGAAATATCAGAATACCTGCTATCCTTGGTATTAGTCCATGTACTCAAGAATATACGACAAGACAAAATTCAACAATAAACAATAATATATTCAGCAATTTTCCTCTACAATTCGGTACCATATATACTTTTCTTAATTACCACAAACAAGTTTGGGTCAGATTTAAAAGACATGGTAGATAAAATATTCATCGTAGGGAACCCTCCCCACACGAGTTCAACTCGCACTTGGCCGGTTTTTTTTATTTATAGAATTTTGTTTATACAAATATTGTCTGGTATACAAAATTAAACTCAAGTCTTAAATGTGATTTTTGACTTTTGAAAAAATTATAACTGGTATCTGTGACAGCAGTTAGGGTGTCATACTGACGAGCCGAAACCTAACCGTGGGGCGAAACACCTCCCAGAAAAAGTTTTTGTATGGCTTTGCATTTGAACAAAGTCCATTCAAAATAAATTTCAGTTTGTAGAAATAAAAGTCCAGAAAAATCCTACTTTTATTTCCCATTAATATATTTCCATTATAATAGCGAATTTGTTTGTATTTTTGTTAGTACAAATTGTTACTTCACATTTATGTGTAATCTACTACATTCGTTTTGCTGATTTGCTACACTTTTCCATTCATAAAGCCGGAAACAGATCGCCATGCAGAACGGTATACAGAATACAAGGTATGCTCGAGGGGAAAAATGACATTTGGGTGTGACGTCAGCTCGGCAAAATTGTGTGGAAATTTGAAGTAATTTATTAATTAAATAAATAGTTAAGCATAGTTTTCATTTATTTCTATGTTCCGTTGCGCATACTCTAGCATATTTACTCGTGACTAATTTTAGGGCTAATTCCAATCCAGGTCTTCATCTTCGTCTTCATCTCGTTATAACAATTTGTGACGTCAGACCGAGACTATTTAGAGCTTGGCTAGTTTGTATAACACTTCATCAAGTTAACTTTTGAGTTGACTTCATGCAAATTATGAATAGGATTTATCCAAGAAAACGCTTATTCTTTTGTATTATTTTTGATTTACTATAAGCTAATAGCTTTTACAATTAAAATCAAATGATTCGAAGCAAAAATAATGTGTAATTTCCATCAATTTCTGCCTTAAGGCCCAACCAGAATATGCATAAGCCAGCTTATGCAAACCTCAAAGATTTAACGAATGCTGGCAATGAGCGTACAAACAAAAGTTGACGAACGGAAATGAAATTTAACGAAGGCTCCTTATTCCTATTGTAGGTTGCTTTGATGAAATGCACTCTCTCGTACATTTGCATATGCTGGCAGATGTCTTGTTATGCACATTCTGGTTGGGACTTTAGTCTTAACCATGAAAAATGAACGAAATGTAAAAATCAGGCCCAATTGGAACGAGCTTGCTTGATGCTCGTCTCGATCTGACGTCACAAATTGTTATAACGAGACGAAGACGTAGACTTGGATTAGAATCGGCCCTAAATCTGGCTGCCATCAATGAACACATGTCTGGGAAACTTCAGACGACTTCGTAGCGTCATTGAACACAGAAAGTTGATCGAGGTCTTCAGGAAAAATCCGTATAGCCACATTAAACAGATCTTATATAATCTTAAATAAAAAGCTATCAAATATAGAAGACTATACAAAACAACATATTCAATTTAAATCTACAACAGCGGAAATTCCCATAATACTTTTGTATATTTTGCATGAAAGCATGGTTCATGTTCATCTTTTAAAAAATTGCGCTATTGAAATAATTTGATGCAATGTTTTAGAATTTTGGCAAATCTCATGCAGTGCAGTGCAGTGAATCTGTAGTGCTTCATACGATTTCATTATTTCTAAGGGCCAAATCCAAATGTTCGCCGCAAGCAGCAGGCAGCAGGCACCATACCGCAAGCTAAAGTTAGAGCATATGGAATCCGTTTAAAGCTATCCAAATGCCGGCATCATGAGGCTGGCTTCAAAAAAGCTAAAGCTGAGGTTAGGCAAATTTCAAATTTTGCTGCTGAGGTCGCAGTTGTGACAACTTTGCGAACCGAAAGAAAACGTATGATTTGTGTATGTAACTGTCATCTATTGCTTGGTGCACACAAAGTGAAGCTGCTGAAAGAGGTTACAACGATGGAAGAGAAAATTATAAATTTTATGATGGAGAATCCATTTATGCACGACATAAATGATATAAATTACAAGAAAATTAATCCAAAATAAACTTCCGAAATGTCAACGAATTTCTTTTAAGTTGGCAGAATGTGTATGAAGCTTGCAGCTTAAGAGCGAAACTTCTAACTGGAGGAATTTTTCCACGCGCAGTGTAAGTACCCAAGTTGAGAGCCACACGAAAAAGAAATATCCGATTGGAAATGCACACGACGGTATTGTTAATGTCAACGAATAAATAATACTAACAAAGAAGCGACACACAAATAGTTAGCAAATATTACAGTTATAAAATGACCTGCTCCTTGATGCTGATGTGTTGGCGCGCCTCAGCAGTAAATGGACAAACCACTACAACTGGAAATCTTACTATATCCATCCTTGTTTCTTTAGTAGTCATTATTACAGTGTCGCATCTTTGTGATAATTACTTCATCTTTGGGTTAATGTAGTCGGAAAAGAAGAAGAATCGAAGTAGTCGAGTCGAAGGAGAAGAAGAAGAACAGTCGAAGTAGTCGAGTGTGGTTTTTGGTTTGGAAGTGTGTGTGAAGCGGTGTGGATTGTAAAGTTCGCCAAATCGCCACGGCGCGACTGTGCTTCGAAGAGTAGCTAACTGCAAGCGAAAAGGGAGGGTTTGTCACGGAAGTTCTGTCGGGCTGAGCAGCTCGATAAAAAAGAATTCAAACGGAATTGAAGGGCTGTCTTTCATCTGGAAGTGGAAGGAATTTCCTCGGTGAGATACGTTCAGTTAATCCAGCCCTATAACCGAAATTCAGTGAAGTGCTCTGGTAATTGGTGATAAAATAAACAAAGCGGACTCGGCGATCAAACGGTATTTTGAGTGGTGTCTGAGACGAGTTTATTGCCCTTTAGTTTAAGGTATCCCATGCGAAAATCTCGGCCGTGAGGTAAGCCGTCAACGCTTGGTTTTCGCCCGTCGCCAGTCGTGAGCTGTGAAATTGGACGGAGATGTCAAAGTGCGCGACCTGAGTGCTAAACAAGGAGAATTTTGAGTGAACCGCCCCGAATTAATTAATTTTGTGTCTTGTGCGTTATCGATAAAAGGTGCTTGCATAAATTAGCAGTGATTTCCAATACAATTTCTACTTTCTGTGCGAAAGAGTCGCGCAGTTCCCAGTTGGTGTTCAGTGTTTTGTGCATTTGGTAAATAAGAGATTGGTTTTGTCTCGTCCGGGCACCTGCCACATTTTGGATACTTGAGATCAGGACGTAATAAGCATAAAAAAAGTAAGTAGCAGCCTTTTAATCGGTCGGTTGCCGGGTGTTGGTTTTCAGGCTTCTTTTGTCCGTCTAGGGTGGGACGTGTACTTTTTTTCCTGTTTTACAAGATTTCTACACACAGCCTCTGTGAATGAGTGCCCTAGGGCGCATGCATCGACTTTTCACTCATTCAATAAATCCAGAGATCGTTATAACTACACTGCCAAGATGTAGGGCCCTTTCCTCTCTCCTGCAAACGTAATTAACTTTGTTTATTGCGAAAACAGTCGATAGAACAGCACAGAACGTCGGGCGCAATCCCCGTTTGTTTGGTACTTGCGAATGCAATCACATCCGGTGGCAGTTGCACAACAAGAATTTCTTTATTTTGAAGACTGCCACACAATAATAAGGGAAATAACTTGCCAAGCCCGGGCAAAACATTTCAGGTGAAATGAGTTCTTCAGTGCCTGTGGTTGTGTGAGTGAGTTTCGTACACGTTACAGAAGTAAAGGGCCAGGAATGAGGGCGGGATGATTCTCATTGGAATTGTCAAAATCAAGGACACAAACCAATACGCATCCACATACCGGCTTCTGTAGACTTTTACAACGGCGCTGAGAACAATCGCCAAGGTAGACTATAGACTTCCTGAAATTACGTTTCTGCCGAGGCAGAAGCAGAAGTTCTTGCCAGTGAATGCATAATTTATAACCCCTTTCCTTTTCTGCGCAAAAACAAGGGTAAATATGAAATAAGCGTGCTTTGTGGACAGCCACCTTTACAGGAAATTACGTCTCCTTGATGTGTGTGTTTGTACAATTCTCAGGCGGCAGCATTCACGTCTTTTCAGTTTTGGCAACATGACTTCATGATATTAAATTGCACTTAGCTAATTCATACAGTGTTCCTACATAAAACCAGGAAACACTCATAGTTCTGCTGAAATGGCAAAATTTGCCTGTTTTTCTAAATTCCACCCTATTTAATTAAATCTATTGCTGATACTCAAATTTCCACTTGAGCGGATGATATTATGTAACTTATCCCGTTAAGCTCCAATCTAAAGTGCAGACAGTACAAATAGTATAGGCGACGTGAAATTTGGCCAAAAACCGAATTTTGTCGTTGTCGCATGCGACATTTGAGTTTGACTTTTGACTGACAAACAAGTACCTAGTAAAGGAAATTAATTTTATGAAGTGTTAGTGGTCTAAAAAGCTTGAAAAGCAAATAAATTCACTTTTAACATTGAAATTAATTCCCGTCGCATAATATTTTCCATTCTGCTTGCCAGCTGTTATAAGCGACAACGACAATGTACGCTTTCAATGTATTTCATTTCCGACGAATTACTACGGCAAAGTTGTGTCGTATTCATTGTATTTCAGGCTTATCACAGAATACCATTTATATTGGGATGTGAATTTTTTTGGAGAGATAGCTCTCATCCCACCCGAACTCATGAAATAAGCATAAAGAGGAATTCGAAAAACTTCCAAGCAAAATTTGAGTCGCGAGTCGCATGTGCAACGAACATATATTATTATGCGGCCCATACACGTTACGATCTGCAGCACAACTTGGTCGAGTTGGACATGTAATCGTATCGTGTGTAGGGCTGCTGTCCAACTGGTTTTCAAGTTCGTCCAACGGCTGGATGAAAATCAAATTGTTTTAATTTTTTGAGGGCGGGCCTTAAGGTTGTACTGCAGATTGTATAGTGTATGGTGAAGTTGTACAACGCGTTGTATCAATTGCTTCAGCGTGTGTAGTAAAACATCCAACAAGATGTCAAACCAACTTGTACTGCAGATCGTAACCTGTATGGGCCGCATAAGAAACCCAACTTCAAACATTGTAATCAAAACTTTTCGTTGACCTTGAAGACTTGTATTTCTGTTTGCTAATTTCTCTACATAAGGAGGAAAAGGCGAGGAAATATATTTATCTCTCCATTATTAAACGTGACGATGGAAGTTCTACCTACATATTCTATGAACGATGAAAAGAGATAAAACACACCAGCTGAAATTTTCACGGGAATGTTTTATAGCTGTTTTATTTATTCCTACAAGAAGGCGATAACAACTAGATTGAAAGAAATAATATCAGTAGTGAAAAAATCGCAGTTCAAGGAAAAATTTACCACCAGAAATGAGGGGGATATGTTTTCACAGCTACGCTGAATAACTCATTCATTATTTGTATGGATTTTAACAAAAATTCCAGACAATTTTTTAAAATTTCCTTAGAAATAACTTGGCTTGCCAAGACAAAATTGAGTTCAACTAGCTGGTTAATAGGTTTCTCAGAATATCTCCAAATTTTACCGAACGAAAATAGCAATTCCGAGAAAACCTATAAAATCGTTTAATCTGATGGATCGCCTTTTTCGAAGAAAGCAAATCTAACCACGAATTATATCATTTGCGCGCTTTCTGCATTGAGTGAATCAAAACAAAATCATATGATCACTAACACTAGAAAATATTCCAGCCGCAAGTAAATTGTGTTACTCACTGCATTGTTTTTATAAATTACTGTACTCATGTGACACTACTGCATCTGTGTAATCCAGCCACAGCAAAACCCCCGGGATGTATACTTCTATACATTTTTATGGAGATCGAAAATGAGCATCAGAAAGGCATAGAGATCCAGCTGAAGATGCCACGTTTTACTGTACGCCAGGCTCAGCGTTGTAATGTTTCCGCTGAAGATCTCGAGGAATATTACAAAAGGGCTTTATATATTCCCTTTCTGTATTTAGACTTTCCTATTTACTTTTTTATTGTTCTTAATGTCAAATTTTTAAAAATTTTAAATGCGAGATGTCATGTATACATGCTGCTTGAAGCCCAGTATGCAGTTCGAGCGAAAATTTCGTTTCCTATACCAAACCTATGCAAAAAAAAATCCAACCGAAAAGTATCACTAAAATTTTCGGTTCTGATTTCGCAATTTCGCATTTTCTATGTTGCAGATGGCGCTTTGATGTGCTGTGGAGACTTTTTCCTCAACGATTTATATGCCTGGGCATTTATTTCGCACCGAAATTTTGACGGAAGTGAATAATAAAATAAAAATTTATTTAATAAATAAAATAATTTTTTTTTTTAATTTATTTTGTGGAAAAACCTCCCGTCTCCACTCTTAACTCTACACTACTGTAGGAAATTTATTTTTATATAAGGGAAGATTGGGCCGAATAATGAAAATGCACGGCTGGTCTGGTTGAAGCGGCTGTATATTTCGAACTAGTCTACTGACTCTCAGACTACAAACATCGAATGTAAGTTTCTTATGCATAACTGTAATGATATCACTATCCTAGAGGTCATCGATAAAACCAAACGCTCTCACTTAGTGATAGAAAAATTGAAACCACTACACTACATTTTTCCATGACGATTTATATGCCTAACAGGATACTGAAATTTTCGCTCGAACTGCAGACTGGGCTTGAAGTGTAAAAATTATTTGAGCTATCTCTATTATTCGTCATTATTATGTTGTGTACTGTAAACAAAAAAAGCCGCTTTATATGTAGTAAATTTCAATCTCCGGTGAAAATCTGTAAACATTTTAAAACAATAATAAATGTAATCCTCAAATTAAAATTCTATAAAATCAGTTGGCCGAATAGCTTTATTCAGCACATCTGCAACCCGCATACAAATAAGAAACTAATTCAAATTTATTATCATCTTTAAAAGTACTCAGAGGCTCACAAATGCACTACCAATCGCCAGATTATAATTTATTACGATTTACTGCAGGGCTATCATAAAAGCAAACAATAATGTGACAGAAAAAGATTTTACTTAAACGCACTCATCTCGGGTCAAATATGAAAAAAGAAACGAAAAAACAGATGGGAAACAATTTGTATTGTTTCCGACCGACTCCCAC
>QYTT01090840.1:0-29721 GCA_006980735.1 Dasypogon diadema
TTAAAGAAAAGAGACGAGGAAAACTGACTGACACGACAACGCGCCTGTGCACACAAGCCATGTTGCGATAGCTGCTTTTTGACCTCCCCTCGTAAGTATCAAGATCTGTAGTTAAGTATTTCTGAGTCTGTTAAGTATGTGCCTGCAATACCTGTACGAGCGTTTTAATTCACCGCAATATGTAAGATATGAAGGACCTCCTCAACGACATCCAGCGTGAGCCACCTCAATGTAAACCTTCCACCTCTTTCTAATACTTTCCGGATTTCACTCCAGGATCATTCTTAGAGCCCGAGAGATTTCACAAAATTTTTATTTATCCTTCGTCGATATTCACCGTTTTCCTGTCACACATCGGATTCAACCGTAAGGAGGGCATCATATGATTCTTTACTAAGAAATCCAAATTAGCAATATAAATGGCTTTTATATTTGTGCTTAAAATTTTCTCAATATCAATCGGACTTGCACTTTGATGAGAAGTAACAACTTTTACTCTTCGGGTATGCTGACGACGTGCAGGTTTATTCTGCGATTAATCCTAAACAGACTAAGTCGGATCTGAAGAGGAGGTTTTAGAGGAGTAACAAGGGGTAACCTTAGATATATTCGGTGATTGGTTCCTTGGCGGTTCGGAGCCATGGAGGGTATCCTACACAAAGGGGTGATTTCATGGTTGGAGCCCTATCAATTGGATTGCAGTTCCTGGAGCCTGACGTCCATACGTCATACTTGCTAATCGAATTCACAATATTCCCAATCTTTGCTGCGCGCAAAAATTAGTTGTTTTTTTTCTTCTCAAACCTCCGACATAGGCACACCGTGGGAGGAATTGTACAAAGAACGATTCTTGACAACACGTGACAGTGGTGTCCTGTAGCCGCAGGATTTTAGATGTTGGCCAATGGTGATTTTTAATGCGAACTTAAGGATGGCGAGTGTAAACGCATTTATCATATATTCATCTTTTTAAAAAATAAAGAAAAAATAAATAGGTAAGTTCATATCCTTTCTCGTATTGTTGCCAACAATCCATAATAATAGAAACAGATTTAGGTTTGTTAAAAATTTTGGCCTTTTCACTACCAAGAGAACTATAAATGAGGATTGATAAAATTCTAGGGGAACCTAGGCCTGGTGCATCTGAAGAGCCGCATAAACTACTTAAAAAGAAGCGTTGCTCAACATGTCCTAAACCGAAACAGGTCTTCGGTGTTATAAATAGGGAATCAGGCTTAAAGGAAAATTTCTTCATAACCAAATATTTCCATAAAATCAGACTAGGCCCGGGGGAAGCCCCCGGAAACTCTTGCTTAAAACTGGCCTTGAATCAGACTTTTTTTTCTAGAGTTCTTGAGAATGGTTAAAATTTTACAGTACATTTGTAATCTATACTGAATTTTAATTTTAAATAAAATAAATTGTAATATTTACCTGATTTTCTGCCAAAATTGCTGCTAAAGATTTATCATGTGTTGATAATGGCTTCAGTTCTTTACCTTTTGTGTGCAAATGTGCTAATGCAGTATGTATTTCCTAAAGTGACTTTTATTAGAAATATTTATTTATAGTGAAATAAATACGCAATTACCTTATATAAATTTTGAGCGATTTTTATTTCTGATAAAGTGAAAGCTGCCCAAGGACTTTTAATATTAGTTTCTTGGATTTCACTATAGCTTCTTCCAGACATTGTTAAATTCTGTGTAAATTATTGAGAATTATATAATTGGAATAAATTTACAAAATAAAATCGTTTATTAGATGCTGGTTTGTCTGTTCTTCTGTCTGTCTTGTTGTCTGTCTGCCTGTCCATGCGTTATCTTGACCCGTTTTAAGCTGGAGAATTGGATTTTGGTAGGTAGAATTGGAGTTTGATAAATAGATAGATAGATAGATTGATAGGATTTGGTAGATAGATAAATAGATAGGTATGAAAATGGGCCAATTTAGACAACTCCTTAATGGGGTTGCCACACGAAACCTTTAGCTATATCAAGTAAAAATTGTTTTTTTCCTTTAAAACAAAAATGCTTCGAGGTAGACAGATAAAATTCGGCACGCCAATACTCTAGTAAAATTTAAGCATCTCGATAGAAACTGAGCCAAATCGGACAACTCTTTCAGAAAATGATATATAATACATACATTTTTTATATATCTCAGATGAAACCGTTATTTTTTTATTCAGTTTCTACTAATTTAAAACCGTAGTTGAAAATTTTCTATTACGTTACATTTTGCTATTACGAAGTTGTTTTAGGTGGCACTACCATATCTAGCTTACGATCGTATTCCATAATTCCGAATATTTAGAATCGAATCGTAAACATAAGTCGTAAATTTTTTGAATCGAATCGTATTCAGTGGTAGGTGCCCCAGTTTTCGGGGATTGATGCCACACTCAAAGTCTGAAATAAAATGTTTGTTTTAACTATAGGACCAGATAACAAGCGTTAAAAATATTTACGTTTGGATTAAATTTACTTGTGAAAGGATTAAATAAATTTGTGTTTGGGTTAAATTGATTTGCCAATGGGTTAAACTTATTTGCCGTTTGGTTAAATAAAAGTACGAATGCTACATATTTTTTAAAGCTTTTTTGGGCGGCCTGTAGATGTGAAAGTTGTAAATATGCCAAAATTCACTATATACTTATTACATTCTGTTCTCCCCAGCATCTAGGGTATAAGATATTTGGTCTAAACCAATTATATCTTATTTTCATGTTAATTCTAAATAAATAGTTAAAAATATTACCGATGCAAGTTTTTTCCATAAAGTGAAAATGGGTCTGATGCGCTTTTCAAAACTACTTTGTTCTTCTTGCTGATAATAAGTTCCTATGAGAAAATAATATATAAAACATTTTGTAAAATTATTTGCTATCGCAATACTTCTCAGATCCTTGATGACGTTTTTGCATAGACAAATATTCCTGGCAGAACTTGATACGGGCGATAATCCAAAATTCTCAGGTTGATCTATATCGGGTAATTTTTGAATTGCATCATAATAATCGTTAATATTACTAGATGTGGGTATAGTTGTATTTAATTGTGGTGGGCTCCATCGATTCCCCAAAGCTTTTTCATTAAAGTATTCTCTTAAATATTTTACTAAAACTTTTAAATCACGTTCATTGTTGATTCTACCACCGTATGAGACATTTTCGCAAAGGCCTTGTAACGTAATCCAATCTATTTTAGATGTTCCCAAACCCTCATCAATCCATTTGATTATTTCTAAAGACGTACGTAAATCTGAATCACTAAACTCATACTTCATCGACCATCCTTGCGGTATGTATTTAAGACGTTCTTGTAAAACAGAATTTAAAATAAATACAATAACGTACAATTTTAATGTTTTAGGATCAGTTGCATGTGGTTTTATAGTAGAATTCCATTTATCTAGGAGTTGACGAATTTTGTTCTTTAATCCATCCGGAAATTCTTGTAAAATATTTACACACTTGTAGGTAAAAGTTCGAGGGAATTCTTTAGAAGAGTCAGATATGATCCATAATCGGAAATTTTTGTTAATGTTAACTAATTCAAGTCCTTTATCCAAATCTAGAAGCCAATTTGGTGCCAAATGAACATTTTTTACACAAATCCATTTACCAGTTTCGGCCGCTTTCTTAATTTTTTCTAAGCTCACCTTTTCTAGGCCCCGACCAATCGATATTTCTTCGTACATATCTTTTCCCAATTGTTTATATGACGTAGATTGTATTTCAGCAGTTGGATCTGATCCCATTTCGTTTATTATTATAATGTATTTATTTTTATTGCTTTCTTCTACTAGTTGTTCTATTGTAGATTCTATTGAAGATCCAAGTTTTATACCGATCATATTAGAGATCATTGCGCTCATTGCACTGGACATTATATCTGGTCGAAATATTTGTGTAATGAGCACTTTTTGAAAAGGACTTACAGCAATGGGAGTATCATTAGTTTCTCCACTTATAAAATTCTTCCAAAGTTCCTGCTTTTCCAGTTGTAGTTTTTTATAAACTTCTGGCAAGTTGGCCATAAAGGCTAAAACCTTTGGCGCCGTTTCTTCTTTTATCCAAGCAGGACACGTTAAATTTCTTGTATCTTCACTTTGTACAAAATTTGTTACAAAAAGTTCCCATTCAGGATCAGTAATTCTGTTAGGGAAGGCATTCTTGCAAATAAATACTCCAAGAGTTAAGCGATCAGACTTCGGAGTTGACCTGCACAGATACTTGTAGGTGTTTTTAACAAGTAAGCTATATATTTTCTCATCATCGTCTGAATTAGCAACTTTTAAACTTTTAAGAAATAAGTCAATGAATACATCAACCGATACCTCATACATGGCACCCAGTCCTATATAGAACTTGGAAGAATTTTTACATAAAATTTGATATTGATTATATTCTTCTAATAAGGCCTTTTTGACTTTGGATGACTCATTCAACGAAGCTTCAATTCGATTGCTACTTTCTTTAACATCATTCAAAGTTTTAAGTAAATTTTCATTTTTTAAAATATCTCCTTGAGACCTGGACAATTCTTCTAATAAAGTGTCTTCCAATTCAATTCTTTGCTTCAGAAGCATGCCTTCAGTATTTAGTAAATTTAATCTTTTCTCCTCCAATTGTGGATTTTTCAACATAACCATTTTTGATATTAACTGGTCTGTTAATCCAATGATTGTTGTTGTAAAAGGTATTTTTGCGACATAACCTTCAATTTCAGAGTTTAGCATTGGTTTATTAAATTTAGTAACAAGCACTAATCGGAAATTTTCATGGAAATCGACCAGTTTATTACCGACTTGAATCGAGTTTTTATTAAATTTTGAGTATATTCTTGCAAAGATTATCTGCATCAATGGAGGATAAATTTCCTGGCAATCTTGTACTACGAGAATTTTCCCAAATCGAATTGCTAGTTCTATTGTATATGAGCATTTTTCTGAATTTTGTGATGTTACATCAAACAATCTGTTTTTACTTTTAAGGTATGCAATTAGCCAATTAAATGCCGTTTGGGAAGGATCTATTAGATAGGGAACTGAGCAAGAACCAAATGGTAAATCAATTAGTTTTGAAATAAGTGCTGCATTCTCAATGACTTGAGCATCTCGCACTAGGCCCATACTTTCCCAAATAATCTGATCTTGTTCATATATTATGCTGCTTGTTATATCAAATTTTCCTAAATTCAAATGGGTTGTAAGACTCTCCATTGCTGAGCTGAAAATATAAAACAAAATAAATACTGTATTATTTTCTTAGTGAAAGTTAGTGCAATAATTTAAATAAACAGACGTGTGAAGTGAAAACGAAATTTTTTCTTTCAGGGATAGAAAGGGAATTGGAAACCGAGGTTTCCCTGCATATCTTTAATTCTTCAGAGAAATAAAGATTCTTAGACAAAGTAACTTTATGTAAATGCAAGGCAAATCGATTATTGTTAATGTTAGAATGTTAGAAAAAGGATATTTGCATGTCCTAGAGACCTGTTAAGTCCGTAAAAAGTAATTCCCTCCTTCCTGGCTAAACCTCTGAGGAAAATATTTCATTTATATATTCTAAAGGTATATTTCCATCATTATGAAAACTCTCCCATGTTCAGCCAGTTCCAAAAAAAGGGAGAGGCATTCGATCCCTCTAAATACAGATCAATAGCTTTGGTTCTGGCAAAGGTTTTAGAGACTCGCTCGTATCTCAAGGCAAACAACCTAATTCATGATCGCCAATATGGCTTTCGTTCCACATGCTTCTTTACCGAGAGTTGGCACTATTGCCTCTATAGCTTTGCTGAGTTGGCTGTCGTTGCGTTGGACATCTCGAGGGCATTTGACAGAGTGTGGTATTCTGCCCTTTCAGCCGAACTCCTAGCATTTGCTCTCGACCCTTCTCTTCTTGCTTGGATTGGTAGTTTCCTTTCTGACCGTTTAATTCGAGTTAACTTGGACGGTGCCATCTCTATCACTTATAATATCAATGCCGGTGCTCTGTATTGTCCCCCACACTTTTTTTATTTATTTATTTTTTTTTGAAAATTTACTCAAGACAAAGAAAAGTAACAAATTTAATATTAAAACAATAGAAAACATATTTTAACTAAATTATTAACACGTTAAGCGCCGTGCCGGTCACTGGTCACCGGCATTTAAAAGCTCTCTCACAACAAAGGCATTTTAACATGTAATTCTCTCGCGAAAGCTTTTATGCTAATTGTGGCAGTCAACGTGTTAATAAGTAATTGTGTATCCAAATATCCTGGATACCTTTTGATAAACAAATAGCCTATGTGTGTCGGTCAATTTAGGCGAAATGTGAAAAGTTTAGAAATCTTATGTTATTCCGTTATGTTGCAGGCTACAAAGTAGGGCATTTTGCATTTCATGGTTTGAAATCAAGATGGAAGTACAAGATGGACGAAAGCATTTAGAAAACTTTAGAAATTACACTTGAAAAATGTCCAGATAAACAGAAAATTTTTCTTCTCGGTAAAATAAGTAAATTTTGGTGTTGATAATTTTCTTATCTGATGATAAAATTGATTTGCTGTGATCAAAACACCAAAATTCCCTTATTTCACCGAGAGGAAAAGTTTTCTGTTTATGTAGACATTTTTCAAGTGTAATTTCGAAAGCTTTTTAGTAAATATTATTTGAATTTGGAACTTTATATAATAAAATTTTGAATTGACATACATACATATCTCGAAACTTTATTTTCCACAATTTTTTTGTGTTAAAAATAGAACCATGTGACAAATTTTCAATGTTTTTGATAATTTTCTGTGTATGATGATCATCGTGAAATTCTCGACAATTTTGTAAGACCGATTTTCGAGTTTTTATTTTTTCAAAAATTACACGGTTTTAAACAAAAGAATTTCCTAATTTTTCTGCATTACGTGCGTCGAAATGAGTGATCCCGCGACTGAAGTAAGAGTTGAGTGTTTCTACTCTGGAGGTAAAGGATTTAGAACAAAGTTTGGACAGCATAGAGTTGCTGGTGAAAACATTCTAAAAAGGGATGAAAAAAAAACTTATTCATGTTCATTTCTGTAACTGAATTGTAGTCAAATGCATTTTTTCTATAGGATTATTGACGATTTTATACAGGATGGCACTTTTCAGGACCGTTTATCAAATATGTACTAAAAATTTCAAAATTTTCGCTAAACAGGATTCTAAAAAACTTTTTGAAATTACATCTATATAAAATAAAAACTCATCAGTTATTAACAACAAGATCTATGGAGGCGCGTGTAAACTTTTGCAAGACCATAACAGAGATGTTTGAATCCTATGAAAGTGATGAAAACAAAGTTGTTATTTTCCGATGAGGCTTAGTTTTGGTAGAATGGATAGGTACATTAGTAAAGGAAATCATCGGTTTTGGGGTATATAAAATCATATAAAAGTCTCTTCATCCAGAAAAGGTAACCGTATGATCAGCTTTGTCCGTAAAATGAATTTATCTATATTTCTTCGATTCAATGGTCATGGTTCATGGGAGTAGTTATAAAACGCCGTTGAAGATAAAGTTCTTCCTTTTTGCAAAGAAGAGAGGTTGGGTTAAGACCTTTCATTTTATGCAAGATGGAGCAATGCCCCATCATTCCAAAGAAGTGTTCGAGGCTATTGACAATATAGACGGAACTCGAGTGATTGGCTTAAGGAGAAATTTAGTGGGGTTACATTAAAGATCAGTGTTATTTCGAAAATCCAACAACAAAAACAGAGAATTGAATGAAAACTATGAGAAAAACTGTAAATGGTATTTCAGATGAAATATTAAGTAAAGTTTTGTATAGTTTTCGAAAAAGAAGTGATTATTACCCAAGTGGTGATGGTGAATACTTTGAAAATATTTATCGTTAAATTTATCGATTTTAGTAAATGTGAAATAATTGTATTAAAATATTATTAATCATAATAAATTCTAATTGTCCAAATTTAAGGTATCTTGATACCTGCATGCATTTCAAAATAATTGCCTATTAGTTTCAGCAACTTCCCGTGGGACACCCTGTATCAAGATAATTTTGCTGGAAGAATTATAAAGATTTATCCAAAATTTATCACATGGTGCTATTTGGAAAATGTCTATTTTCTCATTTAATCTTTAAAAACAAAAAAAAATTATCGCTTAAAAAATTCTTGTGAGTTAGCTTTGAGATCATAAAAGCATGTTTATGTTTATATAAAACGCATTTATATTCTACAAATTGAAAGAAAACAATTTTTTTAGTTTCTCTCCTGTCCCTTCCTCAGCCATTATGTAAATTCTGTCAAATTTCAAGTTTCGGGACTGAGTCTCTCAAATCGCGCGTGTTAATTTTTTTTAACGGTTTTATTTTTCGTAAGTTGGTAGCATTGTAATGTATTATTATGCTGAGTTTGAGCACAATATGTCATTTAGTTTGTTGACAAGAGTCGAAAACATAAGTTGGTTCAATAGTGCCTGGTGATTTGAATATATGTAAGATATGGAAAAATATATTGATCAACGAGTTTATTTGAAATTTTGTGCTGTGAACGAAATCCTTGTTCTGAAGCGTCGAAAATGTTGGAAAAAGCCTTTGGTGAGTGTGTTATATCCAAAACAACAATATTTGAATTATACAAAGCGTTCAAAGGGAGTCGTAAAGCCCTTGACGATTTGCCTCATTCTGAACGGCTTTCAACCTCAAATGATGAGGGAAATGTCGATATAGTGAAGAAATTAATGCTTAATAATCGTCGTTTCAGTCTCAAGAATCGGTTCGGACTATTGTGGCTGATGTGCTGGGCATTATACGCGTTTCAGCCCGACTCGTCCCAAAAGACCTCAATTTTCTTCAAATGGAGCATCGTAGTTGAGTGTGTGTAGACATGCTAGAACGAGTGAATTTGGACCCCACATTCGTCGGACGCGTTTTTACGGGTGATGAGACTTGGGTCTATGAATATAATATGAAAAACCAGCCGAAATCCAAAAATTGAAACAAAGTCGGTCCAAAATTAAGGGTCTTCTCACTGTTTTTCTTTTTTGGTATTCGAAGGATTTTTCAGTCGGAATTCCTTCTGGAGGGTCAAACTGTCACTAAACAATGTCACTTGGGTGTTATGAGGAGTTTGAGAGAGCGCATTCATAAAGAAATCAGATCTTTGGAAGAAGAATTCATGAATTTTTCACCATGACAACGCGCCGCCATCATTGTAACCGAATTTTTGAACAAAAATGCCACGAACATCATCGAACAGCCACCGCATTCACCAAATTTAGCTCCGTGTGACCTTTTTCTGTTCCCGAAGCTTAAATTGCCGCTTCAAGGAACCCGAACTCGATTGAAGACATAAAGACGAATTCGTTCAACGCAATCCTGGAATATGACTTCAAAAAGTGTGTTCGTTGGAAGAAGTGCATCGCTTCAAATGGAGCAGTGGTGGGCATTTACGTTTAGATTTGCATTGTCTACATTCCGGGGTAAACAATGCGTAGACAATGTAGATAATGCATAGTTTACGTAGACATTGTAAACTCTTGGTTTACGTGCAAAGTTCTCTATGCATATTAAGGAATTTTTTGTTATTATGTGATGTGGTCGTGTAACATAACATAGACGATTAGAATATGAATTTTGTGTAACATGATATAAAATAATATAAGATTTTTCTCCAGATAGGACCCAATATCTATTGTCTACATTGTTTACATAGATTACATTATCTACGTGAAATATTGCGACGTAGACTACGTCATTATTTAAGCGTTGGCAATGGCATAATTTACGTTGTGTAGATAATTTGCCCATCACTGAAATGGAGCCTATTTTGAAGGAGACTCAGTAAATTTGGATGAAACTCCCGAAACTTATTTGACAGAATGTATATGTATATGATATGTATAGAATGCATACGTTACCTTCTCTTTTCGTAGGTTAGCCTCAAATAATAACTTATGGTGAAAGATATCAAATACGTTTTCGCATCCAAAGTTTTATATATCATATCGTATTCTTGTAATTGTGCATTCCAGTTTCGATATTCTGCACTTAATTTTTCTACGAGTATTTCAGCTGAATTTAGAGTTCCTCTTGCTTCTTCTAATTTTAACTCCAAAACAGCAGCCTCTTGAGTGTATAAATTCAATTGTGCAGATAATTCTTTCACACGGCTATCAACATCTTCTAGACCCGACATTAATGATTTCATTTCACTTTCTGCTAGATCTAAATTCCTTTGTAGTTCATTTTGTTCTTTCTCCAAAGGTTTTATACTTTGGACAACTTTTGCATATTTTACAATGGCTATTACCCATGCAGCTAATGGTGCCGCTGCTGCTGATGCACGTTTAGCATTTTTTGTGTCAAAAGAATCAGATTTTGCATGCAATAACTTTTCTACAGCTTCGCAATTTTCTGGACTGATTCTAGATGGATCGAGTGACCGAATGTCCTCTTTCACACCCCGTTTTGCTAAAAATGACTTCATACTATTCCAGGATGTATCTCTGATTCCCATTAATCTAAGTACGCCTTCCAGAATATCCCGGATGGTTTCAGGAGGAGCGCGTAATGAACGTATTTCGGATAATGCTTCAGATTTTATCTGTCCAACAGCTGTACTGGCCTCTTTGAGGATTGGTTCCACTTCGCTGAGTTCTTGCTCGATTGCTTTCTTACGTATTTTTAAATTGTCACTATTTTCTTGTGTTTTCTTTTTTAATTGTAACAGATCTGTCTTTTGATCATTTGCACTTCTCATTGTTGATGAAATCATTTCTAATGCATCATTAGCCAGTTTGCGTTTTTGTGCCAAGGCTTCTTCCTGTTCACTGGCTTGAATTTTAAGTAAGGCGACAACTTTATGAGCAACTTCCAGCTTTTCAAGCCCCATCTGAAAGAAATCTTCTATAAATGCTTATACCCATAAATATTACTAAAAATATAACTATACCTTAAGTTTTTCAAGCCTCTGTTTCAAATTTTTGTCGAAAAGACAAAATATATAGTAGTAACTCATAATCAGTTGATAGAACTTTCGTGGAGATTCTCCCTCAATTAATTCTAAGCAATCAGAAAAGTAAGATGGAAGAGGGATACTTTGATTGTTAAACGATATCGATTCAATCAATGCCTTTGGCAGAGAAATCAGAGTATTATAAGACATAGGCTGGTACCACATTAATTCTGTACTTCTATGGAGCGCTGGATATCCTTGGAAAAGCTGTTCTAAATTAGAGTCTGAGGAATCCAGGCTAAGGAAGATCCGTAAGTTCTTTTTTGCTCCTAAAAATTAAGGTCTAATAAAGTTGTCTTATGCATATAATAGTTAGACTTTTACTGTAAAGAAAGTAAGAGGATAGTGATTCGTTATATCCTTCTAGTTGAGCAGAACTTTTCAGAGAACTTGCCAAAGATTCTAAATCATCTCCAAATAAATCTATAATTTCACTCCCCTCTAATATTGCTTCAATTGGCTTCATTATATCGCTGAGAAACTGAATCCAGCTGTGATCAATAAGAAGAATTGTGGTTTGATTATCAAGAGCTGCAGATTGCATTGCCTTAAAGAAATATAAAATATAAATTTTGCAAATATATAAAAGTACAACATGTACTGCTTTAAGGTCATTGCGAAAATCAAATATACTATAGTTTCTTCCACCTTGAGGAAAGTATATTTTGGCCGAGTGAAATGTAGCTGCTATGTAAAGAGACTCTATAAAGCCAGATCCTGGTCGTCCAACGCATACAATATGTGTGCTCTCACGACATAGAAGACGTGATATTGTCGCTGTTTGTAGTAAAAGTTCATCAGTCACTGGTGTTTGTATCACGAATGCCTCTGAACCTAAATGCTATAATTTTAATACAAATACAAATGGAAAAGCAAACGTATCGATCAACGTACGACATATTGTTATCTGTTTCTGAACAATTAGTTTCCATTCCTCTGCAGGTACACAAATATAAGTATTACTTTGTGATGTAGTCGGTATGAGAAATTTGCCCTAAAAGGGATTAAATTGAATAAGTTATTAAGTTTAAAGGAAAAAATATTGATTACGCTCTAGAAGTATTAACTTTTAAAAATATATAACTATAATAGATGTCACGGTATTCTAGCACAGTGAATATTTTCAAAAAGATAATGACAATAATTTATTATTATTACATTTGTACAATAAGAATGATATCTTTAAATTTGTACATAAATCCTTGGAGAAACAATAATTCAAAACATAACCTAAACTAATAATAAAAATCCATAGAAGGAACAGAAATGAAAGAAGAAGCTATACTATAACTAAATAAAGGAAAAAGAAAAAAAATGAACGAGTAAATGAAAAAAAAAGGAATTAAAACAAAATTAAATTAAAGCAAACAAAAATGAATTAAAACAGTATTAACGAAATACTACTTGAAGTAGGCTTGCGGTACTTGAAGTGGATTTAAAGTACTTGAGATGGAAATTTTTTAAGTCCAAGTACTGGTACTTGTACTGGAATTCAAGTCCTAATATACTTAAGTACTTCATAGGTCTGCTTAACAATGACCGCTTTGAATTTTTTATAGTAATTTTTTTACGAAATTCCGACCACGTAAGTAAATAAGGGTATGTAATTCATTGTATCGTCTGCTAGAAGAATGCAGAAAAAATTCCTTTTCTGCTTCTTATTAGATACTCGTCCTTGCCTTGATCCGTCATGTTTTAATGAGCGTTTATTAAGCATTCATACTCAACGAAATCAGAGGAAAATATTATATACTAGAATACTTATTATGACATTTATGGTAATAGTGGCCGAATCTAAGTAATATAATTTCTACTCACCTGAGTATTCACGGAGGTTATCCTTTTTAGTGTACTGTTTAAAATTCGTTCGTATTCCTGAATATCTTCGTTAGAGGCGAGTCTGTTTCGAAATAATGTTTCCATTTCTGTTAAGATGGACTGTAAAATTTGAAAAAATGCGATTTACAGCAATTGAGCTTAAAATATGCACGTACAGAATGTAAATCTTAACAGATACCCTGGAATACCCTGATCAACTAAACGCCCCCATACCAAATTATTCTTTCTCCCTGAAAATCAGGTTTGGAAATTTTTAGTTTTTCAAAGGAAGTTTAATCACTTAAATGTCCAGAAATTCCCTAAAAGTTTAGAAGAAAAGTGTGAGCAGGATACTCCAAGGAATCTATTAGCATATTATTTATTTACGACAGGATGTTCGGTCTGCTGAGTTATTTTGTAATTTCTAACGGATAACAAAATTTTAGTAAGATAAGTAAAAAAAAAGGTTTTAAATGCAAATATTATATTATTTCATCAGAGCTTGATAAATTACAAACTCGACAAGCTATAGTCTATTTACTAAAGTTTTATACAGGGATCCGAGAAAAATTTTTTTTTGTGATTCCAAAAACACCTTCCAATTGGTAACTTTTATTCCGAAAGAAAACAAGAAAAATTACCAAATATTTTCCCGAAAGGAATCTGAGAATTCAATTCTTTCCTTGAGAAAGCTGTCAATTTATTTTATGATGCTTTTAATGTTTACTTTATACATTGCGTTCCTATTTCCAAGTGTAATGGCTCGCTTTTTGCCCATCCTTGCTTGGATAGATCGCTGAAGCACTTGAAGAATCTGAAAAACAAAGCCTGAAAAAGATTCTGCACCTCTAGGAATTACGACGATTACGTGATCTACTCTGCTTTACGCGATCGATTGATTTCTGAATTATAATCCTCTTATTATAATTATGTTAATAATGTCAAATCGTCCCTTGGCGACGATCCTAGGCAGTACTGGCGTTTTGTTAACTCTAAATGGCATTCAGAAATATACTCCAACTCTTTAAAGTTTGGTGACACTAATTGTGACGATCTTCAGATGATTTCCAATCTCTTTAGTGATTTTTTCGAGACTGCGTTCTTGGCTGAGAACGATGATATTGATATCAGTGATACTAGTATTATTGTAAGGGTCTTACAGACTTGACAAAGCTTCCGCCGACTACACTTGAATTTAAAGACTTAGTCTTTGACGACGCCATGCTTCATAGGCATATCTCGAGTTTGGATGATAGTTTTTCGTCTGGTCTTTATGGTATCCCTGCCTCCTTTATCAAACGTTATAGTGTTCCTCTTGTCCCTGTTCTTTGTAATTTGTTTAACTTGCCTATCTCATCTGATGTTTTTCCTAAATTATGGAAACTTTCTGTGATTATTCCTTTATTCAAAAAAGGTAACAGATGCGACATTTCTAACTTCAGACCTGTCGCTAACTTGTGTTGTATCGGAAAGATTTTTGAAGCTTTAGTTTGTGATGCCTTGTACTTGCCAAGCTTTCACTTCTTGGATTTCTTTCATTTTTTGTTAGGTGGCTTTCTTCCTATTTGTCGTACCGCACTCAACGTGTCCTGTTTAGAGGCGTCCTGTCTAGAGAGATTTCTAATATTTCAAGGGTGCCTCAGGGCAGTCATCTTGGGCCACTTCTTTTTGTCATCTACATTAATGATGTATCTATGTTCTTATCTAATTCTCAGATTCTGTGTTACGCTAACGACGTTAAGATTTTTCGTGTGATTTCAAATGAATCTGACCAGGTACTCTTGAACTCTGACTTAGACGCATTTAATAAATGATGTGTATTACACCACCTCCATGTACATCTTCAATTTTAGAATGAATTGGAGCTTTTTAGTTACCTCTTCTCTAATTTTTTTCTGTAGTTTATATTCCTTGGCCCGTATCGAGGAGAGTATAAATTGAATGGCAATCTAGCTAGTTTCGAGTTATGGTTAGGATGCATGGGCCCTAACAATATAAGAAAGGAAAGGTCTCTCGGTCTACTTATGGTAGTAGATAGACTTTTGTATGACAGACATCTGTTTAATTGATGAGAATATACTACGTAAATATTTTTCCCCAATCTCCTGAAAAGCGCATTTTATGTTGATCACTTACGAGTTTTAGGATTAAACAATATGATTTGTGTAATGTAGAGTTGCAAATTAGATATTGAATATATAATTTAACTAACCTCGTTAAAATATTCTTCGTTATACGACTTCAAGTTGTCTATTAAATTCACCAACCTTTTTGGTGTAAATTGGTAATGAGCATGTTTTTCAACTGTGAAGGTCTCTTGAATCTGAAAATGGGAATAGTGAGTATACTTTTTGCTTTTCGATAACAAAGAATTAACCTGTTTATATAGATTAATTAAAGCATCTACTATAACCCTGGCATCTGGTTTTTTCTTGTAATTAACGAAAAGGGTTGTGGCATGACTTAATAGTATTAGTTTCATATCTTCTTCTGTTGGATATTTTACAGGTAAATAACGATTAACAGATAAATATCGAGGTGATAGTTTTTGTCCTGATTCACTGGTAATTGAAGCACAAATTTGTAATCCTATCGTACTGATCCATTCAAGATTGTCAGCATAAAAACCATTCCTTTGAATAAGCTGAAGAACTAGTTCGACAACGGCACTTGTTCCCCAAATATCCACAAAACATAGATCGATATTTTTAAAGAAAAGAATTATTCTTGATTGTTGAGGTTTGTATTCCCGTCCACGAACACCAGATACCACAATGCAATTCTGAAAAATAATAGAAGTTATTTAAAGGCGAATTTTCAATTTACTTTTACCTGTTTTAGGGAATGCAAAATATAGTTAGGCGTTAATTGTGAACTGCAGTTTATTGTAATTAATTGGTAACCGCTGAATTCAGAGATAGCATGTTGAAGTAGAATAGTCTTTCCGCTGCCAGATGGTCCGGTTATAATGAAGGGAGGATGAGACTGCTTCAGAAAACTTCGTAAAATATCAAGACACCACTTCATTTGTCCAGTTTCAATTAATTTCACATCTGAATTAGTATTTGTGTCTGCTTCGTATATTTCAACAGTATTTCTAAAAGCATTATAATACGACAAATGCGCTTTTGAAGGATCTGATATATATATTACAGCTTTCTCTAAGCATATACTTGCAAATTCAGTATGTTTGTCACGAGGAATATATCCCAGAAAACTCTTAATTAAATTTACGCAGAATTCATCTTTGTTTTGAACCTGTGCAACGGTTTGTAGAGCTGATATTATCATTGATATTTCGGATACGTATTTCGACCTTTAATGTATAACAATAAAGTATTAAGAACAATTATACACCTTATAAGCATTTTTAATAAGTTCCAATAAAAAAGAAGTTTAAATTTTCTGTATAGTATAAGTATTTATACGTATAAATTAAAAGAATGTAAAAGAACTAAGTTTCACGTAACATAACCTAAAGTAGTAGTAACAAGTAGAAAATTAAAATAATTGAAAACACTTTCGTGACAAACAGATGTTTTAAAAAATAATAAATTGTCAAAGAATCTGCTGCAAAATTCCTATAAAAAGCATAAATTATACAACTTTGGACAGAAATTAAAGTTTAAAGATTAAATTAAAGAGGTTTATGACCTCCGAAATTTCTATCTGCCATTTTACAAGATTTCTCTACCGGTGTGGTATACTGAGATATTTTTTTAACCAGTGCAGTAGGAAATGTATTCATTACTTCATTAATGAAATAATGAACATATGTACACTAATATACATTCCAAACACCAATGGATTTTAACACATGAACATCATTCAGGAATTATTCTTGGGTATACATTATTCTTTCATTGATTTATTGAAGAAAATGTAAGGGTAAAAGTAACGTTCAATTTATGTGTTTAATTTTTATTGCCATTGTATTTTCTCCTGCATTACCCTGGCATAAATATTCTCTGTTACCTTACCCTTTGCATTACCATTTCATTGATGCTGGAAATTTCTATTATTCTTTAATGAAATTGTTCATTATATTGTTCACTAATGACGTGATTTCCTACTGGGAGAAAATACTATCAAATTGCTCTTCATATGCATATATCTATTCTGTAAGGTTTCCCCATAAGTTGTTGTTAAGATTCAAGTCACCTAACTAGTCTTTTTTCTACTGTCGGCTACTGACGTTCTGGCGCGAAAATGCATAGGATCGTAGAAATATAAACAAACGGAAGGGCTGTACCGTGTAAGAACACTGTACGTGAGCGACAACCGAAAAGTAGCTTGCCGTAGGGAACAGCAATAGGGTGCGAAAGAGATGCCAAGTAAAACAAATTAGAGAAATGTCAAATGTAATCGGTGCTCGTTCGCAGTAATTAAAAAAAAGTGCAAGTTTCTGTGGCTTTTAACAATAGTTTTATGAAAAGATTTTAAACGTTGCGTAAAACCCATTTTTACGCTTTCAGTGATTAGTTATTTCAGTGCAATTAACTAATAATATACGCTAATTTGTGAAATGAAGTGGTCTGTTTTAGGTTGCCTAAACAACACGAAATTTCCGCGTGGGAAATCATTTTTTAGGCAAGTGAAGTGTTGCATATGCAACTTAGTTGTTATATTTCATGAAATCTCACTAAAAGTAGTTAAATTAACTTCAGCAAATTAAGAAAATCGGCATATTTTCAAGTTCACTGGTTTGTTTACATCCCGCAAAAGCAGAGTAGCTTATCGCGTGAATGGTGGCGTGCAAAATGAATATCCGGAGGAGCATACTATTTGTGCCAGGAATTTATTTTTATAAATACGGACTTAAATTTTCTCTGATTTTGTTTCATTTGCTGTCGTTAGTTTAGAATTTTTTTATAAAAGTTTTATAAAGTCGTTTGTTGTGCTAGAATTTTCGAATTTTCCACTAAGTTTATCTTTCAAAATTTTTTCAAATGTCCCTCTTAATTATTTCTATATATGTATTTACTCCTGCACTGGCGGACTACTACTATTACAGCGATTTCTAACACATCAAGAAATGTGGTACTCTCAATCTGGCCTTACAGCCATTCCGTGTTTAGTTTATATTTCTATGCATAGGATATTGAGAAATTCGCGCTAAGCTGGCAATTTTGTAAAAAGGGGTAAGAGGGCGTCATATGTGATGGATTGCGACAGTTTCTTATTGTGGCCGCATATCCTCTTGTGGCTTTAAGTACCCAATTTTAGAGAAGTTCCTTACAACCGTAGATGATCTTCGTCTTCTGAATACAGTTTGTAATCTTATATCGCTGTATGTCTTTATTTTAAATTCCTAACATTTAGAGAAAATAATATTTTTTCGAAAAATGTAAGTATCAGAAGTTATAGGTGTCTGAAATTTTAAAGGTTATCATACATGTAAATATCCTCTGGAATGTCTCAAAGTTTTCCATGTCTAAAAATTATTACATTTGAATCGAAATACGGTTATAAATAATAAAGGTTTCCAATAAAAAAATTCAGTTCATTCTAAAGCTTTCTGATGATACGGTCGTTTTGATTGATAACGAAGTTGAAAAAGTTTTTTATAATTCATTTGGACCAATTTCTATATAATTAAAAGGTTTATGGACGAAATTAAAGGGCTCATATCTTAAGAACTTTCTTTCTTCTGTTTCATTCCTATTCCAAAATAGTTTTTGTATTTTACCAATCTTTTCCTTACCAAGATCGCGTTCGAAGAATTGGTAACTCCCAGCGCAGTTCCTTCCATTTTTCTTTATAAAATGAATAATAAATAATTAATAATAAAACGTATCATACTCTCAAAAATTGCCTCTCTTAAACAATACCCATTCAATCAACTCTCACTCTAATTTCCTTATATGTGTCTACGATGAGTCAAAAATAGTCGACTACGTTCCCAACTAATGTTAGTTTTCGAAAGACTGTAGAACGACTGGACAGCAATAATTAGATATAATCAGCTATAATTATGTTTCTGAACGCTCTCTAGAGCTTGTATATTTTAATAATACGATGAGTTATATCAGAGGTCGAGTTAGTAACAGAGGCCGATAGGTTGTCCCATGCCGAACAGGTTGTTGCTGAAAGATCTGACAAAGATAGATACAGAAGTATAGCAATGAATAAAACAAAGAACAAATGTACCCCAGGTGGTAAATCGGCTAAGCTGAAAAATCTACCCTCTGTGGAGGGAAATCGGCAGTTCCGAAGTGGTTAAATCGTTGTAACGGCAACGAACGGATTGAAACGAGTTGACCCAGGAGACGCGTTCGATTTTCGGGGTGGACAATGTGGTGCTGAAAGGTGCCTTCACTCATGGTTGAAGGATGAGGGATAGAGCGGAGACTGGACCAGTACCAGCAATAGGGATATAAAGATGGTTTTTGTCACTCAAATAAAGGTCTATCCTTGTGCAATATTTGAGAATTTTTTCAGATCATTTCATTATAAAATGGTGTAGATATATGATTTCGCATACAACGGTGTCAAAAATATAGGATCATAAGGTTTCAATTTTCATCTGAAATCGAATTATACCTCATTACCCAAAAAAATAGTTCCTAACTCAGGACTTAGTCATAATTTTGAAAAATTGATTTTTTCGGGGTTTTAGGATTTTTGGAACACAAACATATTACAGAGAAATAAAATAATATTATAAATTAGGTGTGCAATTATAATTATATTTAATTCTACTTCCTAATTTGAAATCAATTAATAATTAAAGGCATAACACTATACTAAAATATAAAGAATTTGTTACGTCGATAGCAACATATACCTTAAGTATTCCTTGGTCAATATGTGAAAAATCGGTTTCAGATATAAATCAATATACGACTTAAGTAAGTCTGAATATTCTTCTTTTTCTAGAAATCCTTCGATAATTGTGTCTAAGGTAAGGTCTTCAGATCTGTAAATTTTTTTAATATGGTAATCATTACTACATTACGATTGTATAAGTCATAATTCTTTTGTGTAATTACCTCAAATTAATGATTCCCATTCGAGATATTGTGGCTGGAGAAGCGTGAGAAAGATCATGTGTTTCGAAAATAAAATTAACATTATTTCCAAACTGTATTCGCCATCCAGAAGGAAGAGTAAGGAGTCTGAAAAAAGGCATGTTTTCTCAAAAATGTGCAAATTTGATTTTTATTTGTACTTGTTATCGTCCAATACAGAATTTAAAGCTTCAATCCATTCCGGATCTATGTCTCCATCACATATAATCCATGAGTTCACATTAGAAGCTTCCAGATTTACTGTGACGGCCGTTGTAGTTAAAACACCATCGGTCCATTGCCTTGTGTCGGGATCCAGTTTACCAAGTAATTGAACCCTAGTCATAGATTTTGGATTTAGAGAATATGTTCTAATCTTTTTGCCTTTAAAGGTTAAGGCTTGCTTTAAAATTGATATAATCGTGGTTTTTCCCGACGATGGTGGTCCAACAATAACTACACCCATTCGTTTTGAAAGTTGTTCATATAGTTGCAAAGTTTTTTCTATTTGCTGCTCGTTTCTATGTAAACCCAAAGTTGAAAAAGAGTTTTCTATTGCTTCAGAAATGTTCGAATTTGAACTGAATTCTGTTTCTACTTCCGGAAATACATTAGCCAAGAGCATATTAAAACTGTAAATAATACATTCGGCTTGTAATATTGTTGTATTATAAATTACCACAAACTCTTATTTACCTATACGTGTCAGCCAATGTTAGTTTCGACATTGTGTTGGAACGAAGAGCACGTACAACAATTTTCATTTCATCATTTTCCGAATCACTTTTTTTTATTGCTTTCCCGCATGCTAAAAGAACTGTTTTTAATTCTCTTAGGCCCCAATCATAATGTTTTTGAGATGACAGCATTTTCTTGTTTAAATCAAAAAGTTCTACTATCCGGTCCCCTATTAGATTTGCATTTTTAAAGCCTTCTATGAAGAGTATAACACGGCATATATCTTTTGGTTCAGGTTGTTGCATTACGATAGGTCGAAATAGAGCTTGTATATTTCCCGGAAGGTGTTGTCGACCACCGTATTCTTCTCCAGCTGGATTAAGAGTTACGAAAATACCACAGTGATGGTTAATTTTTATCTAAAAAGAGTAAATTTTTTGAAATGACTCATATTTATTTATTTGTATTTAATAGAATAGGCAATACATTGACAAATAGTAGGGAATGTGAACAAAAACAAAATATTGTATAGGAGGGAGGGTCGGAATTGCTTCTTTTGGGAGAGAGATGGGAATTTCTGTATTCAGTTACTAGTTTGTCTGAACACCCTGTAACTTTTTTACCGAGAGCCGCATGACCAATATTTAGATGCCATTCTACAGAGAACCCTTTACCTGTTCCAACGAGCCTACAAACACCTCTATGCCCCTCTCTGACCGGGAGCTATAAATTCTTAAAATTCAAAAATTGGTCAAATTTCAAGTGATTTTTTCAAATTTTGGGGGCTTTCCCATACAATATTTTGTTTTTCTTAAAATTCCCTACCATTTGTCAACGTATTGCCGTTTTAATACTAAACACCCTGTATAATAAAAATTGACTGCATCAATGGTATGTCCCGAATTTTGATCATTCGCGAAATTCTATGAAAGGTGAAGTTATGTTTTGTAACAATAATTTTATACATAACAAAATTTTTATGTAATTTGAGTTTATTTCTTTCTTTTTAACACATTCAAGACAGGTGATCGGTCATGATAAAAAGCTTTTTCGCTGCAAAAGCTTTCTAATTAATTTTTTTAATATTTTAGGATAGTGCCTAGGCTTCAGTAGACAACCCTATGATGCACCCAGCACAGCTTAGGCAGAGGGGAATTTAAGGGAAGAACAAATTGGGATTTTTTTTTAACCTGACAAATGTTGCATGCAAGCATGAGATTTTCACTGTACAATACCTCAGTGGGATCGCAAGAACAATTTTCCTTACTAGAATTGCCTCAAAAACTGGTACTTTATTAATGAAATAATGAACACATTTCCTACTGGGAATCGCATCACTTATATTTCTTTCATTAGCACTTACCACTTTGTCTAATATTTGAACTGTATCACTTTTCTCTTTTAATGCACCCTGAATTGGTTGTATTAGCATCGAAATAGCAGAAAGTGTAGTTTTTTCTAGTCGATTAAATTCATCGAAACATCCCCAAGCTCCACACTTAGCTAATCCTGTGAGTATGAGTCTCATAGCCTCTGTATCTACATTCTGAAATGATTTTTTTTTTTTGTTCTGTTAATCAAATTCGAATTTAGCGTTTACTACTTGAACATTACCTCATCACAGTTGAATACGAATACCAGCCTGCCTAGCATACTACCAAGTGCTTTGACACATTCGGTTTTGCCGGTGCCCGCGGGACCAAAAGGATTACCACCTAATCCAAGCTGCATTGCTTGAGTCAATGTTAAATAGCATTTATGTGTTAAATTTGTATGTACTAGTTTATTTGGATTGCCCAAAAATTCATATGAATACTTGAATTCTGCAAAAACCATCCTCATGTATACTGTGGAGTTGTTATCTAGATAAAATTTCATTTGTTGTAGCCAGTGCCAATCATTTTTACTGGTAACATTGTGTTCTAGAAGGTATTCCGTTACTGTAGTGTAGTGTACCAAATCTAATAGAAGTCCTTTGATTTTTGTTTGAAGTAAGGATTCTTTTGTTTGTTTGTTAATTAATGTAAACTTGTTGATTTCCTCCTGTAAGGACTTCAGTAATGATGAAAGACCCATTGATCCTATTGCTTGCTCCGCTTCTTTGGTAAATTTTATTGCTCTGGCGGTGCATATAACTTGCATGGGATACTTTTGGATTACATTTTCTGTCAGTTGCATTTGGCAACATTTTTGTATTTGTTCCTTCAAGGTATCGTGAATGGCATGCACTAAATTACTTAACCAATTCTATAAGATAAAAAAAAAATTATTATATTTAAGAAATATACTTAATTTTTTTTTACCTCAATAGAATCTTTTATTTTAACAGCAGCAGATAAATTTACTATGTCTCCTTCTGCACTTTTTATAGCTGTTATGGTATTGAAGTTATCCGATTTCTCAATTTTTATAGCGCTTATTCCGGGAAATAATTTTTTTATGTGTTTCTGAATAATTTCCTCCTTTGTAGCTTGACCAAGAATTTCAAGGAGATCATCGTCGCCCAAAAAATAAAATCTTGGAAAAGAATCTCTCTTTTCCTAAGAAAACACATAAAAATGAGTCCATTTGAACAAAAATATTTTCATTCGACTAATATAAACGTTCTTATTAGGAAACTTAACCAACAGAAACAGGGAAAATCTAGTAGAATCCATAAAATGTGCTCAATTTAGAAAGATATTTCAACTTGCAATTTAAATATGTTCTCAATTAAAAAATGTGTTAATGGACGCTATTTTTGAGAAAAATTCGTATTCGATATGTTTAAATAAAAGGACATATTTTCTATAAATAAAAGGACACATTTTACGAGTTACCAGTGATAAGTATCTTAGCTTACTTCTAAATGCCAAAATTCCACACAGGAAATTGGAAAATTTTAACTTGACAAATGTTGCAAGTTAGCCAAAGTTTTTGACATGAAGCTATTATATAATATCCCAGTGGTTTTCGCAAGTAAGATAAAGATAAATTGCAATTTCCTGTGCAAGATTCAAACACACGCTAAAAGGGGAGAAAATTCGCAGAAGTGCGTCTCAGCCCGCTGGGCAATCGGCTTGGTCAAGCAAATTAAAAATTATGTACATTCTGAATTTTTTAACGATCTTATTTAAAAATATAACTTAGAATAGAAGAAGGCTTTTACATAACTAATATTATTTGAAGAGAGTGCATTAAGAATATGTAATACGATCATAATATAACACAAAATGCACTTTATGAAACTCGATAGAATAGGGCCCAGAATTAAATTAAATTTTTTGTGTAAATTAGCTCAAAATAAAAATATGGATTATTATAAATATAATAAATTGGAAGTTAGAAAATTACTTACCATCATAAACGAAATAAGCGTATTTTGACATTTTGAAAGTTGATTTTCAAGAGAGTTTACAATTGTGATTATATTATTAATTTTAATAATTGATAATACACGTGGATCGTTCTCAATTTCACGCATCACGTAACGAAAATCTTTGTTGATACGTTTAAAAAGAGCTTCTTCACTTTTCAGCGTTCCAGCATTAAAAACAGGCTCTAAGTATATCCATCTGAAAATCAGTATCATTTGTAATTTTAAGCTTCATTTTAAAGAAACAAAAGAAAAAACTTTGAAATTAGTTTAATAACATTTACCATGGCAGCAATATTCACAGAAATGCGCTTCATAATAAAAAAAACGTAGCACCTTAAATAATGGGATGAAAATTCTTAACAATGGAAAAATTCGTAGATGATATTTATACCTGTCTTAGGGTATAAAGACGGAGGAAGAAAGTATCTACAGCACCGTTATTGTGATCAATATTTGAGGTCTATGTAACGAGCAGATTCAACCGCTAGCTCTCTCACTTGTTTTGAATTTGAAAGCTATGTTAAAAAACCCAACCTTGAATGGTTCTATAATGAATTCTTGGGTAACGTTAATTTGTTGCGTGCCGTGAGGGTCAGTGGTGACCCCCCAATTAAAAGCTCTCTCTAAACTAATGCATTTAAACACGCAGTTATCTCACGAAAGCTTTTATGCTAATTGTGGTATTCAGCGTGTTAAACATCCTGGTATAACTCCTGATATGATAAGAAATACATTTGGAATTCACATCTTGTACTGCTTATCGAAAAGGGCAGTCCAACGTTACTAATATGCAGGAAGCTTTCGATAAAAGCTGCTTTTTTAAGCCTAAGATCTTTTTATTTTACTTTATGATAAGTAAGTCCATGGTATCGCTACTGCGGCATTAATGTGTTTGCCGAGAATGGGGTAGAAGACCGCACAAGCACATTTGTAGAATCTGTTAGAGATAACAATATTATCCTCATGTGAATGCCAGGATGCAGAAGCGTAGAGGGAGAGTCTTCCCAGATAATGCTCGTTAACTCCGCCCTTTAAGGTTAAATTCTTCTGTTGCGTTCTTATAACTACAATGGGAAAATAACAAAGCAAAGGATAAGCACCGCTAAAGTATGGTACTGGATAAAGCAATACCAGGATTAAGGCAGGCTAAAAGGTTTCTTGCTGTCGGCGAAGAGGGTGTTATGACTCAAAATTGATCCCTTCTCTGCATAATTGAGAATAACATTCTCCGTAACGAGCTAGGATTTATGAGTAAGGATAAGTTACAAGTAGGTTGTAGTGTAGCGATAACCGAAAAGTAAAAATCCGTTCAATAATAGAACTGTGTTTAACATGGATAACATTGTGCGAGTTTCAAGATTTTCTGCCTTTAAGATCGTTTAATGTTGACACTGTGTCATTGGTTAAATGAATAATATAAGAGGTTCCTACGGACTTTACTCAGAAGATTTAGGATTAAAAAATATGGATTCAAGGTGAATTATTGGAGAATTTTAATAACAAACATTTTGAAAGGTCCTCTTTGAAGAATCATAAAAAATTAACCGAGAATTGTAAGAGTTTGTAGGAAGTGATGTTTTCCTAAAATAATCCTGTTTTTATAAACTTGCCATTAGTCCTTATTTAAAATGGTATATATGATATATAGCATAATTTATAAGTTACTCGGTATGAGAGTGCATAAGCTCATGAAATAAAGCGCATTTATACAGGCAATATAGTTTAAATTAATTTCTGTAAGATTTCTTTTCTAAATACTAAAACAAAAGAGTGAAATCAGCGTTTTAGAAATAATTTTCACCATCCTAGATAAATGCTTATGAAGAAATTATTTTGTGCTATCTTACTTTCTTTGAGAATGATTTAAGCTTGTCAGGATATGATCTAAAGTATTGAGCCGAGTATTCCAGACTTCGGCTTGATCAGAGAATGATTCAAAACCCGCGGAATTTCTTGCAGACTGCAGAAGACTTAGATTATCTCCAGTTTTATTTAAAATATCATTATAGTCTTTGATTAAAGAAATATGATTTCCCAACGAGTCAGTATGATTTGTTAGCTTTACAGCAGCTATTACAGCCCATTGATCCAGTTCATTTAAGGCTTGTCTAACGACTTGTTCAGATGCAGCTTGCCGTATTAAATTCTAAAAGATAAAAATATATCTTATATAATAAATATATTGTAAAATGATCATACCTCAACTTCTGAGGAGAATTGCAGTAGAAGAGTAGAATTTTCTAAAATATCTTTTACGGTTATAGTATGTGCTGGCTTTGGAGTTATATTTAGAAGTTGAAAAATCTTTGTCCAATGTCGCTCCGTTAAAGCATCTGATTGAAGTGATTGTACAATTGGTAAAATATTTTGAAAATGATCAATAGTTTGTCGTATTCTGGCGGAAGCCAGATCTATCGAAGCATGAACTGAGTTCTCCCATTTTGAAATAAATTCTGTTAAAATGTAAGGTCTTCTGCGATATACAGCCCATTCCTCCTTTGATAAATCTTCTAGTTCGTTCAAAAATTTTTCATATATTTCCCACTGTGCTGATTGTGAAGCAACTTTTCCTTCAATATCCTCAAATTTCTTTATTATTTCTTTCGGTACATTCATATTAAATTTTTCTATGTCTTCCATTAATTTATCCTTTTTTTCTTTTATTGCTTTCCAGTTTTGCTGCCGCTCTTTAAAGAGTGTTAATGACGTGGTGTCATCTGCTTCTAATTCTGTTATGGTAGAATCCCATCTTAATTCAAATTTTTCGACCTCATCGCACAAATTCTTTGTATTAATAGATATTTGATCTTTCATTATATCTACTTGATGCTGCAGTACAACGGAGTGGTTTTCTATAAGAGGAAGTAACTTTTCCCACTCTGTGAAGATATTGGATAAAGCTGACACACGTTCTTTGCACCATCCTCCCAGACATTTATCTTTTCCTTTTACAATTCTGAGAGTCTCAGAAACCTGTAAAATTCATTTTTAAGTAAATTTATTTACACAAGATAATGACACACTTACAGAAAAAATGTTCACTAAATTCTACATATCACATTTTATTTTTACTAATATTTATTTTGAGGTGGTAAAATTTATTTCGGAAAGTAAATGAAATGAGATAAAATGAGATCTCGTTGCAGTTACAACCAGTGCCCGATAAGATAGAAAATTTCAGAGTATAATTTACAAGCGGACTTAAGGCCCAATTATCATGGCACATGTTAGCATATCGTCGTTGTCAAATCAATATCTGTTATGTTATTCCAGTTTGTTACAAATTTTGGCCTGGCCATTCGAAGGTTAATCCAGGTCCGCGAACAAGTTTCTAAATGCATTATGTGTGTAAAATTACCTTAGGAAGTTCAGCAGTTATTTTCTCGTATCTCGTGCCAGATTCAGCAATACTTGCTTCATCCATTGGAACATTTTGTAAGAACTGCAGGGATGAATGTATAAATTCTTGTATTGAGGATATATCGCTTAAAATAGAAGTCCGTAAACTGTTGGCTAGAGCTTCCCAATAACGCCTACTGATAGATTCTATATCCGTTCGCAAAGGGAGTATGTTTATCACGAGGCAATCAATACTTTCTTGTGAACTAAAAAAATATGTAAATTACTATAATTTCCTTTAAAAATTTTCGTAAATGTTACTTTTGTATTTTAGCAATCTGCTGACTAAAATGTTTACAATTTTTGAAATTCGCATCCCAATCCTCCCATTTTGTTAAGTGTATATTGCAAAGTTCTTCAACATCAACACATCCTAGAGCAATCCATGGCCTCCATAATTCTTTAAATTCGTCAAGTTTTTTAAATAATCCCTGAGCTTTTTCAAAAAGTGCTCCGAAGTGATGACGATTGCGACTAATCATTATTTTAAATAAGTCACTGCTTTTATCCGATAGACCGCGAAATCCTAAGGGACGTTCAATGAACTTTTTTAATTGAGAATAATATTTTGCTCGGATTTCTTCTTCTGATGGTCTAAATTGTAACTGTTGATATCTAAAATAAAAAAAGCTTAGAATACTAACTATTTATAAAATAATATTAAGTGAATTGTAGACTGTTACCAATTGCACCTTAGTACTAAAACAATTAAAATTCAAGAATCAAATTGTATTTTAGGCGATCAAAAATAAGAAATTTGAGTCCGATAATTATCATTTTTGGCGTTGTGGATACTTTCCAAAACAATGGAAAAACACCTTAATTATATCTATATTCATAAAAAAGATAATAGGAATAATACTTCAAACTGTAGACTAATTCAGAAATTATTGTTTCACACCTAAGTTACTGGAATTAATAATTCATTCTTAGGAATCCAATCCAAAAATATTCTCTGAACCAATCAGCATGGCTTTGTATCTGGTAGATGTTTTTGCTGATTTTGGTAATAATTTTCAAACCGACTACATTTACGCAGATTCCAGTAAGACTTTTAAAAAACTGACTTATTCGGTTATAATGCTAAAACTACGAAAACTTTCAATCAACTATATGTTGATAATGGATTAGAAATTTTTACTATGCAACATCTAAGTGGTTTCACAAGTACAATTTTCGTCAGTAGAATTGCCTCAACCACTTATACCTAGATAAAGTAACGCCCGTGTTAATCTAAAACTGAACTTATTAACAGTTAAGTGTCCTATATGCTGGTGTGGAAGCCTAATACTAGTCGGAATAGATAAATATTTCTTCGCACCATGCTGAGAAGTCTACCTTCTGGGCTAGAAGAGAAACTCATACCTTCACAATGGTTTCATTTAGGTAGGTACTTATGTGGGATCAAATTAAAGGGTAAGGCTTCTAGAAATTCAAAATTTTAGTAGAAACAAGAATACCAATGGGAATTGTATAACTTTTGATGGGGGAAAAGGTAAGATGTGGTTGAGGACTCACTGAAACGAGCGATGGGTTTCCTAGAAAACGACACCATAACAGTGGGTGTATGTCGAAAAAGCTATAGGGGATTAATTGAAAATAGTTCCAAAAACATAATTATGATTTGTTTTGGCAATAAGTATTATCCATTGAGAGATTTGGAACTCTTCATCTTCGTTAGTCCTTAGCCATCTTTGCCCTTCTTTCCTATCAAGAGTTATAAAATTTTAAATTTCAAAAAGTGGTTAAATTTTCATTTTTTGTTCCAAAAATTTTATTAAATTTCCCGCCAAAACGTCCTATTAATATATACGTTTTAGAAAAATTTCATGTGGCTCGAAACTTTGCCTTTAATTCGATATTAATAAGCACCTAACTAAGTGCAACCGTTGGAAAGTTATGCGACATATTTCATCCAATTTTGATCCCCTGATGTCAAATATTCCCAAAATATTGGAGAATTCCCATATGATCTTTCAACATCAACTGTGAGAATAACACGTCTAAGAGTAAAAGCATCCACAATATAATATCCAGCCGAAAAAGGGCATCCAATACTCGTACACTATCATACCCCTCTCTCTCACTATCTCGAAAACAGAGCTTTTGATTTGTCACGTGGAGACTTATCACAGAACGGCCGCTTAGTCAACTTGACTGGGACACCCTGTAAATGTTATTTACCCACAAAACGAGGAAATCAGTAACGAAATAATTGGATAATTTTATTATTATTATGTATTATTGATAGTGTAGAATTTTTGGTGCTAAATTAATATTTTATTTGACATTTTTAAAACCGACGAAGCCACAAGATATTGAGATAAAATTAATATGGGATGAGTACTTTTACTTTAAAAATAGCAGGTACAAATTTGATGTTTACCTCATACGTGCGTGTGTAAAAAATTCGTCATACATTATTAAAAGCTTTTCAGTCTAAAAATGTGTAAT
>QYTT01090846.1:0-21685 GCA_006980735.1 Dasypogon diadema
CAAGCCTGAAGAATTACTGTCGCTGAGTGCATATCACTAGCTTGGTCTTTTTGCATTGTAGAATTCTATAGTTTAGTTGTTCATTCAATTTCTTCTGAATAAAAAAAACTTCTTCCGATGGGAAGGTTATACTACTGCAGCATAGGCAGACCACGACAACCAGCTAGAACTGAGGCGCGAACCTTTACATTCGAATTCGTCTCGCTCCTCTGCTGTCGTTTTTGGTAGATCAACTGATTCTTTTGTTGAAGCGGAACCTACGGTGGATACTCCTACCTCCCCGAGCAGCTGAGACTGGCTGTGCATTCTCCATGCGTTTTTATCTCCAGAATTCACTCTGATACCACTACAAGCCACGTTGCGTGACATCTTTGGGTTTTCCAAGGACAGCATTTCCTGTAGGCGAATTTATATCTCGAAATGATGCTTGCCCTTTCTCCACATCTTTTAAGATCGTCACTCCTGATGCTATATTCTTTTGCTTCTTCTGAGTTGACGCAGAACAATGACTACGACAGATTCTTGGATCTAGTATTTAGTATCTACTGATTCTGGTGGTACCTTGGCCAGGCGGTGTCTGGTTCCTTTGCTCCCCAAAACGTCTCATCGTCCTGCTCTTCAGGTTGTTTGGCTTTTAGATTCTGTGACTGATGCTGTTTTTTAACCTGTTTTGTTTGTGTTTCGCTACATCGAGATCTATAAAAATCTCTTTTCTAGTCTTACTTAGCTTGATAATTCTATAAAACATCTTAGAAACTGCAAAAGTAAGTAAAGATAAGCTATGCCAGTCGGGCACAATTTTACGTGTATTTTTAAAGAACAGTTTCTTCGTGATCAGGCAACGCATACACGAATCTGAATTTATCTAAGACGCAAACCGGTGCCATTTGAGACCCAAACCTGCTATGCGGGGAAAAACTCATTGAATAGCCACAGGCGCAGATTATCTCAATGCGCAAGCATGAGTCTCATCCAAGTCAAACACCCGCTGTCAATGTCTATGTTTGACAAATACGTCGGGGATCTTAGCTGTCAAAATCTATATTTGACAGGTAGCAGTTTTCGTGAGTACAAATTTTCCAGATCCATATTTTCGGTTTTGGACCTGGATGAACATCTTCTGATATTACGCATCACCGACTGAGAATCTGATCTGAGCCTCAGGCTAAGCCTCAGTTCGAATGAGCATCGACATCTGATCTGAGCCTCAGATTAAATCGGACTTTAGTCTGGGATTAATCCTTTTTCGTCATAAAAACAACCTTCCATGTTCCGGAAGTGAAAAATGTTGTTATTTTTGAACTCTTGACCCCAGAAACTTTCATTTTCTTAATATCATATCTTTTGTCCTTTTTGGTTTGGAGAAGGACCCTCCACGTCCCGGAGGTGAAAAAACTAGGGAGAAGAAGAAAATGTGATTTTCGACCCCAATTTAAAAACACGTAAAATTGAGGCCGAACCGGCATAGCTTATCTACTAAAGTAAAGCTTGGAAGAGATTTTACTTATCACGGAGCGAGACCGATTTCCACATTTCCATTTATACTTCTTATCTTGCACTCAACGTATCGTTTCGGGGATCTCTGTCCAACGATATTTATAATACTTTCGTTATACCAAAGGGAAACCATCATGGTCCTTTTTATTTATTATTTACATCAACGACTTGTTCATATATCTTCCATATTGGAAAACAACAAAACAGGATTTTCTGACTAAGAAGTTAGATATTTAACTACCTACTGTTCAACTTATTCAGCAAAGTTACTAGCAAAGCTAATAGTTTCTCTAGGCGTGGGAATAGTTTTCTCTGGCTTGCTGTAACACATACAATATATGTACATATACATAGAACTCGCCAAATAGACGTTGCACGTATTTGGTTCACTTTGAGTTTGCAGAGTTCCGACTGCTCTTAAAAATCATTGTTTAAATCATGGAACCTCTGTGTTTTTATTTAACTTATTTCAGTAGAATTATACAATTTTACATGAGTAGGGTTTTTGTGCTGCTCAGAATTTAAATATCTTCTATATAAAAATTTAATATCAGAAATATTTTTCATTACCATACCACTTAGTGCCATATTCAATAAATTTTCATTTCAAACTGTGCGTTTAAAGAGCGCAATTATCCCAATGTTGTTGTCGGCTTTCCTGAATGGAAACGGCACAAAAATTGTATAATTACCTTTTCCGTTCGTTTGGTTTCCAATTTTCATTCTCGTTATCGTGATTTCCGTAATGTACATTGGAATCGTCCCATTTTCGATAACAGTTTTGAGGCAATTTGTCTCAGTGGAAAGAAAAATTAAAAATAAAATGAAATTGGCTCGGGGGAAATCACCAACTATTATTTTCATCCAGCCGGCAGGCACAAATGGAAATGAACCAGATTAAAGCAAATGTGTTGATCTCAATAATTTGAAATACTTTGAGGAATTGAATGCTGGACAGCCTGCAGATGTTCAAATTAATTTGAAAACGCTGTATCGATCGGAATTGAAATATTAAAGGGTGCATCCAGAGAAATGTAGCTATAATTAGCCACATGTATCTCATGCCTTTCTACTATTTATCATGTCGTGTTTTCGTTATGCTTCCAGCATCATGTTAACAGGGTAATGGAGAAAAGCGTCCTCAACAGGAATGGAGTCATCGAGTCATTTATAGGACATAGTCTATCGGCTTGAGTTTAGGTGTGATGAATTCTGCCATTATCATTTACTCTTTCATTGTTGTATCTACTACAGGACAACTCTAATGCAATTCGAATAATTAATTACCTCCTGAAATTCCTTAGCGTTTGTTTCAGCTACGAGAAAGAATTATTCATGGAAGACCAGGTTAATCCTTCTTGAAGGAGGACTGAACAATAAGGAAGAAAATGGTTACCAGAATTCCCAAAGCAATGATGATGACAAAGAAGTTGAAGTTGAGTAAAATAATGACAGGATCTTGTGACTCTTTTAGCTAACAAATTTACCCGACCAAAGCATTTTCATTTTCATTAGGCTTTGTGAAATTGTTATGAGGCTTAAAAAGAAAAACAGAAAATTTCCCTTAGTTTCATTCTGAAAGTTTCTTTTAGATAAAGAGAATTTATTTGGTGGATTATTCAGGACAAAGTATAATGACCAATAAGAGAATTAGTGAGCAAATGCTTTCCTTTTCCAATTTAATTACGACTTAAAGGCGGAAGTAAAGAGCCATACGAAGGAGTCATCCCCGTAATTAATATGTGTTAACACACAATTTAGGCCAATATGGCACTTTCGAGTACTGGTGGACCCTAGAGATTTTGATTTCGATTCCCTGTCCACTTTTGATGGTTATGAGATTTTTTTGTATTGAAAAAATACCTCAAATTGTCAAGTTTTCATTAAGAAGGAACAATAATTGTTCCGTTTGATTAATATCCGCGTCGGCAGCATTCCTGTTGTTTTCTCCTTCATTGGAACTTATGAGGCCACCTATTTCCATCGTTGTTTACTTGTTACTCCCACTGAAAAATGAAGTTTAGTTCGTTTCTCCCCAATATAGCATGTTCCTTGAGGAATATGAACGAGTTCACGTTTTCACGATTATTCTCATAATCTGAGATTGAGAGTGACAGGAAGATTAAATAAGTATCACAAAGATGGGTCCCTTTAATAATCACTACTAAAATAACAAGGATGCACTATGCCACGACCCCATCCAAAGTAAGATATCTGCCTATAGTGGTTTTGTCCATCTGCTGCTAAAGGTGGACGAACATATGAGCTTCAGGGAGCAGGTGATATCCGGGGTATGAGTAAGAGTAAAATAAAAGTCAAACGTTGATTGTTAATAAAAATGGGGATGGATTTTTCGCAACGGATCGCCCGGCTTCTTCCGTTTTGTTTTACGCTTTCCTTTTTCCTCCATCAGGTCAGTCAACTGTTGCTGGGTTGGTGTAAGGGAAGAGTTTAGTCTGGCCAAATTCCTACCAGGATAGCCTCCCGGATAACGACTAGTCCTTTCTCAGGTCGTCTTTTTTGGGTGGTCGTTTTTGGAGCCATGGTTCTTGTTACGTCGTCTTGATCATTTTCTTCTATACGGCAAATTTTCATCTCTGGGTAAGCATCTTCAAACCTGGTCGCCCTCGTCTCTACTTAGTTTTAATAACCGTTGTACTAGAGGTTTGGTAACTTCATCCTTAGGTTTGGGCTGGCCTCTTTAAACCTGGTCGCCCTCGTCTCTAGTTTCAACATCTCTACTAAATTGACAGCTTTTAGGTCAATGTGATATTTTTAGATTTTCACTTTGAAGTTAATCATTGACACGTACAAATAACACAAAAGATACTTTGGTTGCATTAATATTATATTAACTTATGGTACTTGAGCTGGACTTATGGTACTTGTACTTTAGGTGACTTGAAAGTACTTGAGATGGACTTGAAAGTACTTATACGTAGCGAGACTTAAAATTTTTAAGTACAACTACCATTACCAGTATTTGTACTGGTATTTAAAAATTTTAAGTCCAAGTACTGGTACTTGTAATGGGAATGGTACGTGATAGTTTACAGGTCTGCATAATATACAATATAGTATGATCACAATGCATTGATTTATAGCCTTCATAGTCAAAGATCTTACCACCGTTGTTAACACGTTCATCGGTACGAAAGATTCATGATAGTTCAATTAATGTTAGATTTGTTGCGATTTGTATGCAAAATGTAGAAACCTTGGCAATAGTCGGAGGTATAGATGAATAATTTTAAGTAATTTTACTTTAATATACGTGTACTAATAAAAATGTCAACATATAACCTAGACTCAGACAAAAACTGTACCTGAGTTGCCTTGTATGCTGTACCATAAAGTTCCACATTAGGGCCAATGGTGATACACAAACTATTTATTTATGATCTGAATTCCTGTAAAACCCGATTTTTTACATATAAAAATGTTGAAAATATTTGCGTTTATTAAAAGAATATCAGTTGAATAGTTTATCTCCATGAAATCGCGAAAGCTTTTCTAAGCAAGCATAATTTTCTTAGATACTTGAACTTAATAGTGTAATAAGCCTTGCATCATAAAACTGTGTTCATGAGAAAAGCGCACTCCCATAATTTGAACTTTCACTCTCTAGCTGCACGTTTTAAAAGTCTCCTTGGAAAGTTTCAGAAGTTTTTCTCATGGAGTTTGAACAAAGTCGTAAAACTCTCCAACTTCTGGAAATATAGTGGCATTTTTCGCTATAATTTAGAAACTATTCAAATATAATATTTTAATTTTGCAAACCCTTTTTCTTTTTTCTTTTGGTGCAGAGATTTTTGCATAGAAAATTCATACCTATTAATGTAAGCTCTATTGTACAAATCGTATACAGCGTACTATCGCTGAGCAATTTACCAGAAAATGCAATTTGTTAAATGTGGGGTAGTTTTCGTCTCTGATAGCACATTTTCATTCCAAAACTTAAACCCTCATTCCATAAAGAACTTATGGGATCCATTGCCATAACATAACAATCCTACCAACCCATGTGTGTTTTATTAGACACACAAGTAAGTACCCACATTCTATCCAAAATAAAGCAGACGTGATGAGTTATAACAAGTTTACACGGCAGCCATCCGAAAGCAGCTTTTAATTACGTTTGTGCACACGTTCAGGGTATGTCCATAAGATCCCAAGATTCCAAGTAAATTTTACTCCTTTTTCCTCGGCTAGAAGAGGTAAATAAACCTTGTAATACTACTCCATTCCTAGAAAAAATGATACTCGGAATTACTCTTAAAGATTCCGTCTTATATATAAGGAAAAGGAAATCTTTTTGGTTAACTTTTCGTGCTAAACCGTTCTAGATTCTTTCCCAATCTCTCGGTACACTTCGTCAGTTACTTGGCTAAGAGTTGTTAGAAAGTTTGTTCTAATTTGCAACTTGACTAATGAAAGTTGTCTGCAGTAAAGATTGGTCGAGGGGTTGAAAAGACAGGCAGTGACAGTATCCTTTAAAGGTTGAGTGGTCTGTGAAAAACTTTTGTCGAACTTCTGAGAAAAACTTGAATTGGTAACGGCAAGTGGAAGGAATTTCTACCATGAGTAAGCAAGTTAATGCCCTTTTAATGGATTTTTTATGGCTTTGAATTTAAGGGAGAAAAGTGATTAGTTTTAGAAGGTGGAGATGTGGACCATGTTTGATAAATGGCTGTGGGGAAATTAATCTTACGAATTGTTTGATGCTTTAAAAACTACATTATTTCTGCGGTTTGGTAGTCTCATACGTCAATAAATGAGAGATGAGAAAATATTAACGAAGATTTTGTCTTTTGGGATATCACATTCTTCACCTGAGAAGGTTAAATGCGGTCACGACTTCAGAACAACTCAATTTCTGAAGCTGAGAAGTAAAAAGTCGGTATTTCGTGTGCTAATAGATTCCGCGAATATATAACCCAAACTGAAATTTTCTGATTTTTTAAACAGCTAAAATCTACCCTTAAAGAACCTACAAAACCCACTTTGTTAGGGAACTTCTTTTTCACTGCAACACAAACTACAATGAGAATACATCTCAAATTTAATACAATGAAGATGACTGGCAGAACTTAAGGAAACTTTTTTTTATGGTGGGAAGGAATACTTCAGGAATGGATTTGCTGGAATTCAATTTCTGCTAAGTGAGCTTTTTAGAACTTTTTATTCATAGAGTTTTCTTTTTAGGTGACTTAAATGCAACAGTCTGGCAAATTTTACACGTTAATACCTCTCTACATTGGCATATCACCCTCTAATGGATAATATTTATCGATTCACACCCCATAAGCATTGCAATGTAATATAGCAATTATCTTAATTGCAACTCATTAAATATTTGTGGGATTTATTTGATAAGACACCTTTGCTACCATCGCAACCACTATCTAGACCCTTCTATCCCCAATTTACTCCTGTGAGGTCGTTTCTCGTTAAAGTTGTCTAAATTCTGTACATTGCCTTCAGAAAATTGAAGGAAATTAAATTTTCACTTTTTCAACTTGCCTGGAGTTAAAACCTTTTTTTAGTGGCATCTCATTTATGTTTCAAATTTGAATGTGTGAATTGTAGAGATAAAAGTTGTAATTAAGAGTACCGAAGTTAACTAAGTCTGCTTTGTGAAAAGGTTGAAAAATTACGTTGCAGAAAAAGCGAGTAAAGCAGAAAAAGGATATTTTAAAAGTAATTCGTAAAGTTAAGGAAGAGCTAGAGTTGTACGCTTGTATACGGTTGTATATATGGTTAATGAACTGGAAATATATAGATATTGAAAACGTAAAAGAAATAAGTAGAAATAAGAGAGCTGGTCATCTTAGTCTAACAGTTCATTGTAAACAATGTTTGTAGTGTTCCCTTTCCACAGAATCTATCCAGAGTCGGATCATAATCGTAAGCAGATTTTTCAAAATTTTCCCATGTGTCCTTAACAAAAGCTTGACGTCGATGTGCCTTCCAGCTTGGTTCTCCCGGCGAGCTTGCGACTGTTCAAATGTCTCGGCAGCTAGGTTAGCCCTTAAATAATCAGTAAACTGTCGACGCTGATTTTCCGAGTTTTCTGGCGTTTCAGTAGCCCTGCTAGCTCTTTGACGAATGACCTATACTCAAGTCTTCTGAGCTATGTTTTACATGACGTCTTTTTACGCCTGGCTTTCTTCGCTCGCTTAATATTCACACATGTCGAACTTGACACTTAACAGTTGAGCGAACAATTTATAATTATTTGTTTTATTTTATAGTATCAATATCGAAGTATCAAAGAAACTTTCACAAGTGTCAAATTTGACGTTTATTTATATAAAGGGTTTTACAATAGTTTGGACAGATGTTAAATGTGAACGGAGCTTAAACGTCAACTGTTTTTTGAGGTTAGTTTTTTGTTTTGACATCTTCAATCATTTACAAATTGAATCATGGAAAAGTTGAGCATTGAACAACGTATTAAAGTTATTGAAGCCTATTATGAAAATGGACATTCAAACAAAAGTGCATTTCGCGCTCTTCGTGATTTTTTCAGCGAGCATAATCGACCAACCAAAAGTGCTATTGGAAAAATTTTGAAGAAATTCCAAGAAACCGGGTCTGTGGCAGATGTTAAGGAGCCAAGATAGAACCCTGAAGAATGTCAGATGCCATACTAAGTCTACATAATTTAGAGTCACCGACTGTAGCTCATTGCCAACGGTTTGATATATGCTTATTGGTTGCGCCATCTTGATAACTGTTAGAAATTCACACCCTTCCCTTCGGTATCTTGTAATTATCTAAGATAAGTGCATATGGCATAAATCAAGAACAAATCAGCTTTGACATTCCTATTGTACGTGATTTAACTGGAAGTATCACAATAAAATCGTGCTCAATTTGGGTTGCAAATATGATGGCATCCTAAAGCAGTAAAACCCAAACAGAACAGAAGTCTAAAAATTAGACTGCATCTAACCTATATATCGCAAAAATCTCAGCAATATCACTTTTTATACATATTTATACATATTTACGATTTATAAACAATTTTCGTGTAAATTTTGCTGAGTATCGGTGTAGCAAAATAAAAAAGTAATGCTAATTGTTTTTAATGACTAAAAATCTAAAAAAAACAACACAAAAAATGTTCACATTGGAGCAGACTCAACTAAAGGCCTCTAATTATTCGTTTGATAGCTTTTATAACTAGTCATTGGAGATATTGCAAGCAAAAAGTAACTAATGGTTCGAAGAAATCCTGAATTAGCTATTTTTTCTGGAAGATGATAACATGAATAAATTTATGGTTACTAATATTCCAGAAAAATCTTGCACCTAGGATGTAGTTAATGGATTATCACCATAATAACTCATGAGTACATTGTTCGACACACTTTACTGCCAGCTCTATACTTCTCTCTGTCATAATTGTTACATAATTTCATACATGTTATGTTATGTTAAATTTATAGCAAGTTTCAGAGTTGTAGAATTTTCCAAGCATTTATTTTTATATAATCCTCTCATAAATTCTCAACTTTTCCTTCTACGAGAATATTTGCCTTATGGTTTGTTCCACACTTAGTTCCCCCTTAATTGCAGTATAAAGAATTTTATTTTTCTCCTAGGAAAGTGCTACCATCATAAATTTTAAATCCCTTTAACCATCCGTATAACTCTTCGCATTTCCTTCTGTGTCATATTTCAAACATGTTTATGCATACAGCGTAATGTTGATTAAACCCATTCCCCATCGTTTTCAATTTTTTTTCTCCAGATTTTTACCCACCACCATTCATCTTTATATGTTCGCGATGGTACTACAGATACTTTTACTTCCTATAAGTGCTTTCATTGAAGTAAAATTAATGGTCCGAACGGCAATATTCAATATCCTTATGTGAAGGCTGAGCCAGTAAATTTTACTTTCGCTAAATTGCATCGTTCGGCAGCCATTGAAGAAAAGGTCACATCATCCGTAAAATTCCAATGTAGCAGAAATTCCATATCAGTAACGTTTTTTTAAAAGCGACTAAATGAACTCTCCTCGTGCAGTTGAGCAAATGTTCATAATCCAATATCCAACAGATGCCCCGGGAATAAAAGTCCGTCATTATTAACTGCGGAAATTTACTTTGCCATAATATCCCTTTTCAGGCAGACTTCCCTCTTTCTGTGCATTCATTCCTCCAATACTTGCTGAATTGAGATCAAATTTATAAGGAAAAATGGTACTCAAACCGCATCCCACAGTAACAGACGATTTTTTTTCAGATAATCATAAAATTTTACGATTTTTACAGGAAAAGAGATGGGATAATAATATTATGTAACTTAGTAAGTCCTGACCCCCAGCAGTCAACAACATCCGCGTTATACAACGAAAGGGAGATCCGGGAATTCCTCTTAAGGATCCCGAATAGAGGAGTCGAACAAACCTTTCCAGTCCTACTGATGCCAAGATTAAAAGTTTAATTCTTTTATAGTTGGAAAGGTAAATGTAATTTTAAAAGTTGTTGAGTTTCCTGTGGATGTTTACATGGGAAGTAGCTCCCAGCTGGACAATAAAGTTTAATACTGGAAGCAAGGTACCTGTTGAGAAAGAAAATTTAAAAAGTTTTACAAGGTTCAATAAACATTTAAACAAGCAAAATAGCCTCAGGTAATATGCTGTTTGGTTGTAAAAGCAGTACTATTTCATTTCGTGAAAATAAATTGCGGAAAAAGTGGCTTTGTAGACAAGTTTTTTTTTTAAAGATAGGGGCAATCATATTTCCTTAAACAATTGAAAGAATGTTGAAAGAATGTGCCTACACAAACTTATTTGAAAACTTATTGTAGAACTTAGGATGCATGATCAACACATCGTTATCGTTTCGGTCAGCCTGTTTGAAGCATGTTATATGCCATGAATAAAAATGTTATCAAGTCAAACAACACTACGCTCAAGTGGTTTCACTTTACATTGCCTTAGAAATGGTAGGGATTTTGAGTGTCTTATCAGAGCGAAATTGATTAAATATCTCGAGATAGTCCACCTAATCCACAATCACCAATATAAATTTCGATCTGGATGCTTAACCGGCGATCTGAAGACGTTCCTTGCCGATTATTAGCACCACTGTCTGTATAGTTTTGTTGGAGAGTCAGGAATGATTGCGTTGGATACATCTAAGGGTTTCGACTTAGACCGGCATTATGCCTTTATATCCAAACCTCCAGCATTGGAAATTTCTTTTCTGATCGCTCCATATGTGTCACCTTGGATGGTGTCATTTCAAAAGTCGGCGTACCGCAGGGTTCTGTATTGTTCTCGTTCTTTTTCTTAATTTGTGACCTTTTATCACTATTCACGGATACGCAGTCTGGACGGATCACATATTTGCTATTGCAAAAAATGCAATAAAATACCTAAACTTTATGTATCGATTCAAGAAATACTTCACCTCACCTGACCTAGCATTATATACATGGATTATATTACATCTGAGCAGGGGTAGGAAGCATTACTGGACGAAGTTTTTATTGGCACCGACGTGTGATCGAAAAACTCGATTTTTTTAATAATTTCTAATAACAAAATGACAAAAATCACAGTCTTCGCTACTATTTATAATTTTATAAAATGTCAAAGGTGTGATGATGGTGTTGAATTTCAAATTGCACCGTCACGTAAACTTGGATTTAAAATAGCTATAATCCTTGAGAAATTCTTTCTGGTTCGTTTATTGGATACACATATGAAATTAGCAGGTGCTTTATATTCACGATGTGAGTTTTGGGTCTCGGTTTAAAGGATTGCTAAAATTTTTTTGGATTAATGGATATGTCGCCATTATTTTTCCATAACACCTACGACACTATTGTATCTAACATACCCGATTGTCTTAAAAATGGTTAGTGAAAATTTATTTAAAAATTCCGTGGAAGAAATGCTGAAAGGACACATCAAAAACGCAAATCAAGTGGCGGTTTCTATTTCTCATTTTTATATGGAGACTCTCGTCGATAACTAGTTATTATTCTTGGAAAATACTAGATATTGTTGTGAAAAGTTCCCATTGAAAATGTGCGATATTGATAATAAGAAAATAGATACAACTGAGTAAAAAGAATCATTGGAAACACAGAGTAAAGTTTGCTCAACAAATCGCGGAGGATCAGTTGAAAAGATGGAAATGGACGCTATAATCGAAATGTTGAAAGGTTTTGGGGGAAAATACACCGTTAAATATATATATATATTGGAGTTCGTGATTATAAAACTTTAGCCAAATGAACAACGGAAGCCATAATCAATTAAAATACGGAAAATTTGCTGCATACGTCCCTGACGCTATATTTAATCAGTACTCTACGTACATAAAATCTGAAGTGAGTTGAACAATTAGATATTCAAGTTAATTAGTGATTTGAGTGAGGAAATTTAATAAAACTTACTTGTCCTTCGAGATCTAGTGCATTTTTCTTGTATCAAACACATCCGAGTCACCACCACGCATCCAATGTCCCACATAAAGTTCAAATAAACGTCGAATAAAAACTATTGAATCAGCAAAGAAAGAAGCACGTAAGCTAACATAACAAAAATACCCCGATTCTGTTAAAAATGATAGCAAAGAAAAAACATCACCAATAAGAATAATGCAATCGCATTGAACGCTCCTGAAACTGCTCGTCCAGTTCTTGGCTTGTGGCTTCTAACTTTAACTCTCCACATCGGAAATAATGTCCAAGAAAACAGATAAAGATTTAATCTCTACGAGAAAAGAAGTTCGGTGCTGCTATGACCTCAAAAAACATGTCTGGCATAATCAAATAAATGTTGGGGACTACCTCTAAATATGTCGAAAACAAAGGCAAACAAATTAAACTGCAAAAACACAATGTGGTTTACTCTTTAAAAATTTACTTTGAAAGCTTTGAAAAGTTATTCTATTGCCAAGTTGAAGAAGTATTCGCTGCAAAAGATAAATACAAAGACTGTCTAAATTCCTAGCAGCACTCTGGATATCTTTAGATTCTTATCTTAATAGAGCTGGCGGAAAAGTTTCACTTTCCACTAACTTTCTGTTCTGTTCGTTATTTAATGAACTACTCTCCTCTTGTTTGTGTAGTCCAGTGCTAAATTCAGTTCTTGGATTTTCCTGTTATCTTGTATCTAACAATATTTGTCATTTTAATTGTATCTCGGTTTGTAGTAGAAAAGATAAATAGAAATATTTTGAGGGCATACTCCAAACTTTCAAAGATGTCTTAGAGCCAATTGTGATTTCGAATTATCTGGAATTCAGTGCTTTAAAGTCTCTATGGATAAAAAAAAACTAATTAATTATTTAAACAAAATACCGTTCATCACAAAGTAAACAAGATATTCTCTGTCTAAATATTCACGTACTTAAATTGCAAATCCCTTTTAAAATAAAGCAAATTCATGAGGAGGAAATCATGCAAATTTTCCTGTGAGTCTTTGAATATTTTCTTTTTTACATAAAAGAATCTTGACGTCTTGACATATTCAGAGTACGAAAATATATTCTGTTTTGTTGGGATTTATAAATTCGTTCTAGACTAGATCCCTACTGACTTGTTTAAATACTGTCCGATTGTCAATGGGTGAGCAGAATTACCACTAAAAAAGCATATTTGCGAATTGACACCAATTCGGGGTGGATACGAAATTGTCCCTTTAGTTTACAGTGACTATAGGCGAAGACAAGATGGCTGTAAATCTTAAATGAACCTTGAAAATGAGTAGGAAGTATGAATCTAATTTAACATTTATTGCTTGATATACGAGCAGACAGCTTGGATAAAATGGATACAAATTAGGATTAGTATGAATGGAGGAGTTTCTTATGCCCGTATTCATGTTAAGTATAAATTGCGTCTAAAAAAATTAAGGATCAGAGAGAATGTAAAGCAACATCATTATATCCTTCAAAATAGGGCTGGCCTACAATTGTATACCCTGTAAAGAATACTTGAAAAAGGAATAATCCTTATTAAATTAAGCACATTACTATACAGGATCTGGTCTTAATTTATTAACTTCGGTGGCGGATGATTTACGATTTTTCTTTGAATTTATAATATAAAGGGTGGGGTAAAAGTACGTTTCCGACGTTGTTTTGCTATAATTGAGAGGCAAATAAAATTAAATTAAAAATTTAAAAAACCCCGACAAAAAAACCTAAGTTTCCTTTAAAAAGTAAAAAACTCTCACTTGACAATCGGATTTCCATGTCCCAATTTTCCCACCACCAATTTTCTCATCAAACGAAGCTAAGAACACTCTCGATTAAGTCATCAATATTCTCTTTCAGTGTGCTTTCATTTGAGACCCCACTCGAGTATATTTATATTTATATAATTAATAATTCTTCGAAATTTTTGTAAGCATAGCATAAGTCCAGGTTAGTATATTTTTTATTTTACCTTCCGCAATACGTTTCAATGTTATTATAGTTGCCTATTGTTTAAAAAATGAAAATAAAAATTTCTTAATGCATCACAATACTCAATTTTATATTGATCCTTAAAACTTATATATTTTTGTCAACACTTTATAATACCAAACTAAATGTCAGTATTGTCATACAGTTTATCTCATTTGGTGTTTGGTTCAGTGGAACATAGTAGCTTTCTGATCCGAGTCTTAGTAGTAAAAATCTATTATGAACTGAATCACTAGTATTCGTGGCATCGAAGGGTTATGATTAAAATTACCTGGAATCCTTTTCCTACTTGATACCCTCAACTTTTTTGAGGGTATAAATGCCTCTGTCGGGACAATATTCTCAGTTTGAAATAGTCATTTGAAAAGTGGAGTGAACTTTTTTTTAAGGCGTTGCCTAAGCTCAGGGGACAACCCTATGATGTTCAGAGCACAGGTTAGGAGGAAGGAAATTAGGGAAGGGGAGATTGGGAAATTTTAACCTGACAAATGTTGGAAGTGAGCCATAATTTTTGACATGAATTTTTACTGTGCAACATCCCAGTGGCTTCACAAGTCCAATTCTTGTCAGTAGAATTGCCTCAACCGCTGGTACCCAGGAAAATCGCCGTGTCCTGTGCGTGACTCGAACCCATGCCAACAGGGAAGAAACTCTGCGAACGTGCGCCTCAGCTTATTTGACCACCGGCGTGGGTGCCTAGAAGGATCACACAAAACACCAGAAAGGTCATGGCAATAGTTTTCTGAAGCTATTCTGCTGCTGGACTTCAAGGAACGTCACAAATGTCACATATTATGCTGAACTTCTACGAAAGTTGCGTAAAGCCATTGTCGAGGAAAACTGTCCCGAAAAGTACTGCTCTTACACGATAATGCGCCCGTAAACACTGCTGCTATTTCAGGGGCTGCTGTTAAGGAATGCGGCTTCAAGGAATTGGATCATCCACCTCACTGTCCAGACTTGACCCCAAGTGACTATATTTTATTCCCCAAACTAAAATCAGATTTGCGGGGAAGGAAGTTTAATCCGACGAAGAAATCCATGAGACGGTTAGGCAACATTTTGAAGACAAATCTTCAGACTACTATTTTAATAGTATTAAAGCACTCATTAAAAGATCTGAAAAATATGTTTAAATAAAAGCAGAATATATCGAAAAATAATCACACACACTTTTTCTTCCCTCACCCCTTCTTCTACCCTAGCCTACGAGTACTATCACCGCACTACGTATGTCTAAACTTGGATCTTTCTGTCAACCCGCTATCAAAGGCGTAGGCTTATATTGGGGTTAACAGAAAGAGGTTTGTTTTTATCAGCCTGAAGATGAGCTGTTAGCTCGAAACGCGTCGCATTTTTTTAAAATAAATAGAACAAGACTGTAAGGTGGTTTAGATTTACTTTCAACTTGGTGTTTATTGAGGTCTTGTTGGTGTTTCAATTAAAATTAGTTCGGCTTAGGTTTTGTAAAATATCACTTCCCAATTTTATATATTTTTTTCAATTCATTAAATATATACATGTAGTGCTATCAAAGAAAGGCGACTTCAAGATTTATCTTTTTGTAATAACATAAATTGTACTACAAACTACCCTTCTCGTTTTTTTGTAATAAAACCACTTTTAGCATTCCAAAAAACTGACACACTTTCCAAGGGAACAATGTATAACACATTATGTGCCCTAGTTACTATAACTCATGTGCCGACAATAAAAAGAATTTAGAACATTTGCTGAGATGGTTTCAGTAGAAATCTTTTTCACCCAATGCCACATATATTTCTTTAAAATCCTAGCAATATAAACCACTCTCACGTATTGCAATAATTTCTTCTTATAAACCCCATGAGCCTATGACATGCTTTCAATATAATAAAAATTATAACAATGGAGGGCAACAAGCTGCTACTGGCTGTTCCAAATCCATTGATAACCACTAGAGCGATGTAAATATTAAAATAAAAAAGACAGAAGGACTCGGTTGAGTGGAAGAGAACTTTTCATCTGCTGCCAGGCCATAGAAGGAAATGCTTTCACGGTGGATACGTACCAGGACAGGAAATATAGCATCATAGGCTTACCATCATCAATCATATCCTGAGGAAAGATTGCACCCCATTATTTAAGACCCCCCTGGAGATGACGTGACTGTATGCATCATCATCATAGAAAGGTACCAATGTACCTATGGAGTTCAGGACCACTCGTTATTTATTCATCAGGCAGTGGTTAATGTATGGAAATAGAAATGGCTTGCTAGGAATGTTTCAAATGGAATGGAGGTTATTTCCTGTGAGAAAGATTTTCTATGATTGAGAGTAGTTACTGCAAGTGCTGGATAGATGCTATTCAATCACTTGGGATGAGATATTCCCTGAGAGAATTGCGGGTTTCGTTATATTCGGGGCTAGGCTTTTATGTATGGTGAATAATCTTTTTATCGGTTTATGGAATTTGAGCTTGAATGGTACAGATAAGTCCATTATTCATATGTTTGCATAGAAAATCGTTTTCATCAAGCAAAGGTGAATTGAATACGTCAATGATTTGTTATGTATATATATATATATATTTTTTTTTCTTTTTAGTGAAATGGGTTGGTTTGTTCGAAATTTTTCAGATATAATAATAATACTTAATTCTCACTAAGTAAACAAAATGTTTAGCACAAGTATTATCCAAATACTCACAGGGAACGGTACCTAATCCTCGTAGAAATACACAACACACTAGAATTGGTCTCCCAAATCAACAATATAATATTTTAATTCGACTTTCATTGATTAATTGATTCGATTTGACACGTTCTTTCCGATCCCAAAACTCAACTCAACTTCAAAAATCACTGCTCAAAAACTGTACTGCTGATCGTTTTTTCGCTGGACAGCGTCGGGGTTCCAGTCGAAAGCTTTTTTGCGCTGAAACCGCTGACGCTGCACTTTGCTGTTGGTTTTTAATGCATGAAGCTTTCCTTACGGAATGTAAAATAAATTAACACATTAAATAAATGACCACAGCCAGGTGTTGTCATTATTTTGGTGACATCAGATATTTGTAGACACGGGTGTAATTTTTTGACAAGTTTTTAATTTACGAAGTTTTGGCAATGTAATGAAATATTTTGTGTGACTTAAAAATTTTTTAATTTCTTTACAACAAAACTGGCAAGAGCAGGACTGACAAACAAGTGACACTTCCAGGCCTCAAGGGAGAAGTTTCAAACATTGTTTAAAGCCTGCTTCGCGACTCGCTTCCAAAGACACCTCAGGGCTTGGTTTTGTGTTGCCACATTGAAAAGCATTTGTAGAAAAATTTGATAAGGTCTCGACGAAGCTTTGACGAAGCCTCAAAGCCTGATTGTATTACATGCCTTTAAATCCCAGTGGGAAATGCGCAACAATGTAGGATTTTATTACTTTGTTTGTTACCGGACCAAGGATTTCATTACAAAATTTTATTAAAAAAATTTCGCTGATAGTTGCATATTTCTTTGGGCTTGCTTGGATTTTAATCCAAGCGGGAATATGCAACTTTGTATACCACTTTGATTTTTACTGGTTTTTATTACGTCTTTGATTTAATTTTCTGGTATCGAATGGAAACCTGATACTTTAAAACACAACAGATTTTACAACGAAATGTTGTTGAATTTCAATGAGTTTAGTTAATAACCAGTTGCATTCCTGCTATCAACCATTTTCCAGCATATATAAAAGCGCTGAAGTAATATCTCACCGTGAGCACTGCCACTTCTTATTTTTCATCAAATTGCTACGATTTAACGCTCATCTAATTACTAACTAATCAACTAATCATCTAACTAATCAATTCTGTTAACCATTTGAGTTTGTAAATCACTAAATACACAAAGTTATAACAAATTCCCATTTCATTTGAATAATGTTTTGAGTACATTTCAGATTTCCCTAGAAATTTATAAGCTGACAGTTTCAGGTACGAACAATCGAAAATTTGATTTACAGCAAACATTTACAATGTGCAGAAAGGTAAAATGAATACAGATCTGACATCCTACAGGTGTATTTACTTTGTGCTCTCGTCTGGCATAATTTTATCCTGAGCCAATTGTCGATAATTATTTATTTGTTTAAATTGGAGTTAAGAGGATAAACCTGTAAGATAGTTTCACAATTCAGACAACAGCGGGAGTACAGTAAATAAATTAATGGCAAAATTTAAAATCATATGTGACGATTTTGGTAATTTATTTTATTAAAATTTACAAGTAACTAACAAACATATTAATTCAGAAAGAATTAAAAATAATCACTCTGTAGGCATTTTTGGGAAAATATAAAATTTCACACGATTTATAAATTGGATCCACAATTCCTAGTGGATTTCGAACCACTCAACTACAATTGCAATATTTTCTTAACCGGAATGAAGTTTTTTAAGGTATTGCCTAAACTCAGGGGACGACCCTACACAGGATAGCTTGGGCGCAGAGGAATTTAGGGAAGAGAAGAATGGGAAATTTTAACCTGCCAAACATTGCAAGTAAGCCACAATTTTTGGCACGTGCAACATCTCTGGGTTCCCAAGTATAATTCTTGTCAGTGGAATTGCCTCAATCACTGATACCCAGATAAAGGGCAGATCGCGCCCTTTATAGGAATCAAACTAATACTCATAAAGGAGAAGATCCGCAGACGTATGCCTCAGTCCGCTCGGTCACCGGCGTGATATTCTGTGATTGGTACAATATATCAATCATGGATAACACTCGACATTTAACACTGTTGTTTCTTTGACATGTAGATAGTCGCTTCTGTATCATAACGACAATATGCTACACATTACACCAAGCCATTATTCTATTAAACAATGGGGGAAAAAAAAATTACTATGTAAAATTTTTGCAAATATTATTTGACGTTATATTTTCGTAGGAAGTTAGCTTCTGTACCTTCATGCATTTTTTGTTTCTTTTTCAGGGCTACTGCTAGCGTTAATTCTCTGTGCCTTTTGTTTTTGTGTTTGAGTGATATGGTGGTGGTTCGAGTGGGACTAACGTGTTAACTCTTCATTTTTTAATATCAAAACTTGAAAAAAAAGTCTCTCAGTAAATGTCAAATTTCTAAAGCTTCAGGATAAAATATTTTACAGAATAGGTATATAAAAAACAAGTCGAAAAATACTATTTTAAGTGTTTTAATTTCTATACAGAACGTAGAAAATTTTTTCCAAAAGTGTTTCGATTTCAATGGCCGTAGAGTCAATCGTGATACTCAAAAAAGCTTGAAGGACTTGAAAAGTACCAAAGGCCAAATTTAATTTTCAATTTCACCCAGAAACCATTAAAATCAGAAAAATTTTCCCCCAATTAAATTTAAATATTGCAGAATTTTCTGAGAAAAAAACGAAAATTATACTATCACAAGTTTAAATTGCAATTTTCATCCATTTCAAACTAGTTACCAGATATATCACATTAATCAAATATCAGGCCTTGGTATTCGGGGGTGAAGTGGCTTTTTAGCATGTGTGCATTTTTTATTAAATTTTGATAAAACTTGTCACGAATTTTCCACTTCGGTACCACTGCATAGCTTGTTTTGTCGAGTTGGGCTTGCAGCAATTTTCTCTTCTTATGTTTTTTATAATAAAACTTATTTACTCCTGTACACTCTCAACTCTAAAAGAGTTATGAAACTTCATTTGAATGGCTTTTTTTCGGTTTGTGTGGTGCTTTTAGCATTCAAACCCTATAAAAGGCACATTTTCCGCGTCTATGACTGGTATGTATTGCCGTCTGTGTTCATGCTTCCTTTCCTGCAAATTGAAATTGCTCAAAGAAAAGCTTGACAGAATGCAGAAAAATTCTTCTTTTGAGGAGCAAAATTAACAAGTTTCCTCACAACGTCATTTTTCATTGCATTAACAAAAGCAAATTGGTTAAATTGGTGGAGGTGACCCTACTTGTTAAGGGTGCCTGAACGCTAACCACAGAATCTCTGAACCCTTTTAGTACTACATCCTGGTATGGTAATCCATCAAGTAGAAGAAATGTTTTAGCTCTGCTACTGTGCTTGACTTCAAGTTTCCCATCCACTTATTTTCCTGGTTTTAGGGATCGTTGTCGTTCTTATGAAAGCAATTAATTTTGATTAGAACACAAGTCCCTATGCACAATTCATACAAAATCCCACTGGACAGATACATCCTGAATTCATTCCGCCTCTGATATCCTTTCTGTTCTCAATGTCTCCCCTTCAGTTAAACTTAGTTTCGGAAACGAACTTTTAGATTTTCTCTCCCGCCTTTGAAATCGAACCACGACATGCACCATGTTGGCGAAAATTAATTGGTCCATTAGTGAAAATTTTACTCCATTGTCTCTGGAATTCCCTTTCAGCAGTTCGTGAATTAGCAAAATTAAAGGTGGGTGATTAAGTGAAAAGTGGGTGAGGATTGATTAGGAAATTGCATTTCAGATAAGTGGAAGGGAATAAAGTTTTTTTTGGAAAGTACTATTGGGTGTATAACTTAAAAATGAGGGATTTTTTTTGCTAAAATAAAGCTTTATTTCAATAATTAAATGAATTGATACATTATTGAAAGCATTGTCCACTGGCAGCTATGAGATTTCCCCACTTTTCAGGCAAATTGTGGATTCCTTTCTAAACAAAGCTGCTCATCTTTTAAAGCTAGGAATGAATCAAGCCAATTTTTGATATCTTCAACTGAAGAGAAGCGTATTCCACTAATAGTTGTTAACCGGTGTAGCAATATGAGGCCTAGCGTTGTCATGATGGAAAATGACGGCCTCATGTCTGGTCGCATATTCTGTTTACACTTTGGCAAATTGACAGATAAAATGTAATGCCATATGATTTAGTTTTAACGTCACAGTATGGCCAGATGCGATACAGTACAAGTAACGCCATCTCTTGTAAATTCCTCATTTTCAAGTTACACACCCAATAATTCATTTGTTTTATTATTACTATTTTATGGAAGAAGCAGACAAATTTAATTATGGATGGTTGACTACCTATCTGTAATTTGAATTTTCTCGTCTATATTACGAGAAATTAGGCTACGAGATAAGTGTTTGTTTTAGGTCTGTTCCAATTTTTCCAATTTAATCTACCTAATACTAGCCTTCAACTTAAAAATAAAGCCAAATTCCTAGGAGTTATATTGGACTCCGAGTCAAACTGGAAGAAGCGACCACTGCGCTTTATGTCCATAAGAAGACTTTCGGCAAAAGATGGAGTATAGATTCCCGCATTGTGCACCGGATATACATCGCCATCGTAAGAGCTGCACTTAGGCATGGCATACCAGTTTGGTGGATTACCTTGGAGAAGACAGTACAAGCTAAAAAGCTCACCAATTACTTATTTGGGGACCGGAAATCTTACAACAAATTTCTCTTTACGCATGATTAAGGTAAACATAAAAGTGGTTCCATACTTGAGACGACAATGCACTCTCAATATTTTTATTTCAATGGCTTGGGTATTAACGGGTGCACTGTCTTAACTCGGCACCGACTGCGGCAATGGAGGTAATTCTCAGTCTCCCCGGACAAATGCACCCAGAGAAAAAATGGTTAAAAAATGACTATTTTTAAACCATTTTCATGTTTGAAACTGGGAACAACATTATACTAGTTGATTTTAACTACAAAAAGTAGTTACTTCTAACTATTTGAAGGGACTACAAAATAGTTAATTTTGACTAAAATATGTTTACTTGTGACCACCTACTAGTTAAAA
>QYTT01090846.1:23814-34549 GCA_006980735.1 Dasypogon diadema
AAAAAAGGTTTTTCATATGTAGCGAAAAGTGTTGCCACAACTTTATATCAGTGGGTTGCATTTCAACTATTTCCCTCGTCATTTTTAGACGAAATTACCAACAAATATTCCTTTTATATACAGGATTAATTATTGAAATAGTTAGAATTTTACCATTTTATATAGTGAAAAATGACTATTTATTGTAGTTTGAATTTCTTGCGAAATTTCTAAGAACAACTATTTTATAACTATTTCAATAACCATTTTAAACTTGCTAGTTAAAAGCCTGATTTCGTCAAATAACTATCGAAATAGTTACGCTTTAACCAAGTTATTTTTCTGGGTGTGTGGATGCAAAGGATCGCTGCTAAAACTGCCAAGCATATCAGAAAATCAGATAACGAGTTGCCCTAGGAATTCATTCCAGCACCAATACTATTCAGTCAACATATTTCTAACGTTAAATAAATCTTGCAAATTAATTTACTTTAAAAATTTACGAAAATTCAAAAACAATGGACATATTTAATTTTTTAAACAAGATACCTCACATATTTTTATATGATACTCCATTTCTAAATAACACTTTACCACTAAAATTTTAAACAACTTCAGGTGGTTGCGATTTTCTACGTTATCTAAAAGGTTTGTGCACTACGGAGGATATCTTTTTATGGACACATTTCTGTAGTTTTTTATTTTCTGTGAAATTGGATGTATTCCCAATCTTCATCGTATCGAAATAAAACTACTTCAATAATGAAACTAAATAAGCTCCGGAAATCTTTTTCATTTGGGCTAAATTAGAGTTACAAGACTCCCTAATTTTATGATGCTTTCCATTCAGGTCAAAGCGATTTAAGCCGACATTTCTTAGGCTTCCTAATCCTATCAAAACACCAAGGAAACACCAAAACTAATTTTCTTTTCCCATATAACAAAATTTAATTTCACCCTAATACTTGGGCGTAACGATCCAGAATATATCAGAAAGGTTTCACAAAAACTACGATAAAGTATACATTAATTTTCCCAATCACAGTTTTTCTACTTATTTTGCTACAGGGGTTGATTGTTTTTCGTCTTCCACTATTACCTATACTGTGACAAATGGGACGAGCAGGTGGAATACGTTCGTGAGCCGAATCCTTATATCCTTGTTCAGCATTTAATTTCTCCTAGCAATGATTGCTAAATCTTCACGGAAAGGATAAGTAGTAAAAGTTTTTCAATGAAAGCTTCAAGATGGTTGTATTAACGCCAAGAGAAATGTAGAAAACTTCCGAAAACTTTAAGGCAATAACACTTAAACCTTGGAAAGTGTAGTACCAGAATGACTTTTTGCCTTTAATTTTGTTCGTACCAATAGAGAATAATCCCAGGGTTAAAGGTAAATTGGGTGAAAGTGACTGAGTGAAAAGGGCATTGATATACGGATACGGAAAAGTTTTGAATTTTGAAAGTGAGTGGCTGGTTTCTAAATGAAATTAAAGACATTAAGACTTTTAATATTTCCCGCTGCTATGGAACGTGGATAAAATATAATCAAGCTACATTAGAGTGCTTGTCGATTCCCTGGATTTCATTCTGAGTAGAAGTCAAGGGTTTGCTCAGTTATTATCTCAAATTAAAGTACACTTTTATTTCATCTATAAAAAAAACTCCATTTCTTTCATCAAATGACTTTTATCTGCATAATTTTCAAAGAAAAATTTTCAAAGGTTTGAAAAAAATCCCAGAATGATTTTTAATTAAAAAAATTGTAGAAGTGGAATTTCTTAAAAATATTTGTTTGTATTTAGAGAGATATTCAGGGAGTAGATACTTCAAAAGGCTTAAGAGCAGAATAAATCCTCTGCTGTGCTTTAAATTTGAGTGCAGATATAACTGGAGCAAAAAATATAATAATTTTGTATTGTAAAACTTAATGCTGCTAGAAACAGGAGTTGAAACTAAACAATTCAAGAGGAATTATGAGGATTCATGAGGAATTAAAAAAAGAAGAAGTAAAACAATGAAAGGATAAAATACATAGAAAATAAAAATAATTCTTAAATTATGGTGAAATTATTTAATTCACAAATAAATCTTTATACTCTTTCTAAAGGCATTGACAGAGCAATCTCTGGGTGAAGGAGCCATTCTGGATGATTTTCTCTGCTCCCATGAACCCCCTAGGAACAATCTGATATTCCCCTCCCCTATATGTTGATGCAAAAATGACGTCTAAATATTTAAATATTTAAAAATTTCTTTATTGATCGCACATCACTCGTAATTACGAAAAGTCAAATTACGAGAACTGAATGTCGTATTACGAATTACCAAAGTTACGGAATCTAGCCCCAGAACTATTTTTTTTAACAATATAGTAGTAACCATTATACAACCTAAATTACTAGTAAATATTCGTTCTACATTTAAAACGGAGGATTGTGTAAATATCATTGTATCTACTTTAATTTAAAAGCACGATGTTGAAAAATAATCTGAAATTCCGTCTCGAGATGTTATTTTGATATTTTTTTTTCTATTTTGCCAGAAGAGCTCCAACGTTGTCTGGAAATACATCGCATCCTGAAACAATTTTCTGTTTCAAATAAACGTTTTCCCATAACAAGTACGAGAATTGTGTGTTGAAATTGTTTTCCCTTCATGTCAATGGAAAGGTAGAATTCCCAAAGGATGTAATCTTGCCTAAGGATAAAAATTCAATTGGTTTCATGTTCAAAGTGATGGTGTATACGTTTCAATTGCGATACTGTATACTTTTTGGGTCAAATGTTTCATATATGTTTCTCCTCTTTTAGATAATGAAAACAACAAAATTTGAGGTTTCATTGGAAACCATTTGAAATAGGGAAGTATATCATTATTTTCTTTAAAGTTAAATCACTAAGATTCTCATTTCATTCATAATTTTCCTTTTTAATAAGAAATTAAAGACAGTATATTCCTAAGGGATGTTTTTTCAGTTTTGAGCATCGAAGGATTTCAAATAAAACGCAAATGTTCTCTTCAGAAAATGCTAATATAGGAGAATTGATTATTGATTATGTAATCTCTGTTACCTTTTACTTGAAGTAATTGCATTATCCTTTATTTTTTTGAAATTAATTTATTCTTTATTAATACCTTCAGTCTTGCTTTTCAATATTTCATCGAAATGCATATTCGGACCTTGATTTGTCGGTCTGTAGTTAGCTACTCGTATGTACGAGAACATACCTATTGACTAACCTTTTGGGGACACAAAAAGATTTAGAAAGAACTAACCTAAATAAATCCTCTAAAAAATTTAAAAGAATTGCCATAAAGGCAAGCAGTAAAAAGTGTCAATCCTAAAGGTTGAAACAAAGGAATTCAATTACAAGAACAAATTTACCAAAGCCCAATAGTCACCCTGAGAGTGCCTTTCGAGCCAATCTACTTAGAATGGCGTTACAGATTGAATAATTCACAAAGAGAGCTATCCCTGAATAATATCTCAATTTGAATACTTCATCAGCATACAGGAAAGGCTTAAGGATGGACTATTTTGAAATAGTAACTCCCAAAGCAGTCTTTATGCGGATCAGTTTAATCTGAAAAACACATTTTCATGCAAATCCGAGATAGAAACGGCGAAAATTTTCCTATGAATTTACAGATGAGATTATAAATAGTGTGAAAAGGTTTATCCCTTTGCGGTCAACTAAAGTGCATAATTGGGGCGAAAGAGAAATAGTAAAAACTCTCTAATTACGTTTCATTTTAAAAAATTTAACAGTTGAGCACAATTGGTGTAATTTCAGGAATGAGATAATTTTCACTTCCGAGAATACTGCATTGACACCAAAAGTCTCCAGATGTCCAGGTATTCTTTACGATAGTAATTAAAAACTCAAATATTTGTCATTTCTGTTAAAACGTTTAAATTGTTCAATTTTCAATTCTTTTTTCACGTTGTAGCCAAAGCTCAGGGGATTCCCTATGATACTATAGCACAGCCTTTGCGAAAGGGAAACCAGGAAGGAGAGCTGTAGAGGCTTAGGATATCGAGTGAAAGTCGCGGTGAACATTCAGCTTGAAAAACTGAAGCCTGTAGTCCCAGGGGAAGACAGAAGATGGTAGTCTGTTCCACATTCGTATTGTTCTGTGTAAGAAGGATTCGCGGAATTTCATTGTTCTGCACAGTCGTGTCTCAAGGAGGAAAGGGTGCAGGGATTGATCTACAAGGAATCAGTCCAGTGATTTCATTGGAGCAGTGTCGATGAATTAAATTCAAGTCTGCGTCTGATATGAGGATGTTGGAAATGTTCACCCCATTGACGAAGAGGAATCAGACAGCTTTGGATTTTTGATGCATTAAACTCGACATAACTCATCCTGCCCCAGACGAGGAATTTATCAATGTCGTTCTTAAGTGATCCAGTCATGCGTGTTCGAGTACGCGAAATCAACGGTGCTAGAAGTGAGATAAGAGGTGATTAATGAAAAGTAGGAAAAGAGTGGCGGACAATACAGAACCTTGCGGTACACCGACATTGATATTATAAGGGTTGAAGGTGATACCGCCCAAAGTAACACAGATGAAACGGTGAGAAAAGAAACTTCTAATCCAGGTGAGAAGAGATTGGTCCAGACCAAATCCTGGGAGTTTGGCTAAAAGAGCAGAGTGCCATACTCTATCAAAGGCCTTCGAGATATCAAGCGCAACAACCCCGGACTCACCAAAATTTTGCGTGAAAAGCCACTTCCTTGTTCCTAATAGCTCTTTTACAGTATTCTGTAAACCAAAGGCTGTTAATTGGCCTGGTATTTCTGCAGCTATGAGGAATAAATGCGTACATCCAGAACCAAATGATATTGGTTAACATTTCGCAGCAGTACTCAACATTCTTTGAGGAAAAGCAATCAGTCCAGTTAATTTCTTTGAAATATTTATTTGGCCCAGGTCAGTCGGCTTGTTTAAAATGACATACAGGTCTGTTGAACAGTGGCTTAGAGGCCTTCGAAGAAGAGATGGAAAATTGGGCCGATATTAGACAATGATCAGAATTGCCGGCAGATGAGGTGACATTTACTGAGTACTTCTCGGGATGAGTAGATAAAAATAGATCTAAGAGATTGGCATTATGACCCGACACATCAGGAATGCGCGTGGGACAATCAACTAGCCGCTGAAGATTATATGATTCGCAAAATAACTTGACGTGTCTGGCCGCCGGGCTTGTGGTAGAAGAATGTCTGAGCCATTGAACATTATATATATAACAAATCGTAACTGTGTGAAAAGTGTTAGTGCTTTCAGAAAGCTTTTAGAAGTTGTTAAATATTGTTTTAGTGCGTCTCTGCACTGTTTGAAGTTGTTAGATATTGATTGGACGCAGTTAGGAACTATTTTAAGTTGTTCGTAGCCCATTTGAAACTGCTGCAAGTGGTTTCAAAGCTGTTAAATTTTGCTAGCAATGTTTATTTATTTATTTTATTCTACTTGTTTATCTTAAAAATGTTAATTTAGGCTTGCATATTTAACTAAATGGCAACCAATTTTAAAATATCATGCTTTGAAATATTTTCCTTTTTCTCTAAACACTGCATTATTAGTAATTAATTTATATTTCATTTTTAGTCAATGATAAAAGTTTGGTGTTGTCACTATGTACAATTTCAACCAGTAAAGTTTATGCAGACTTTTTTCCAGATCAAAGCACCATTTTATATACACACCAATTACAACACCATAACCAACACTTTCTTATTTAAAAAAGTAATTACAAAATTTCAGACAAGACAACAAGCAGACAAACAATCCGCATAAGGAAAAGGACAAAAGTACTAAAAATAAGCTTTCTGGTAGAATTCTTAGCGTAATAGCAAAAGAAAACAGAGCTGCTTGCTATAATAAAACCCAAGAGATCCTTTTCAAAATTTCGAAAAGGAAGTTGCCTTTTGTTGTAGTTCACAATAATTTGTGCTACTTTTTCCCATCCTTTTAATTTAAGCTCCTTTTTAGTCTCTGATTTAAAGTGGAAACATGAACAGCACAAAATACGATAGAAATTCTTATAAAGAAGAATATTTCATGGAAATTACTTTCAACCTTTACGCTGATACCCTGGAGAAAGCTTTCTGTGACAACAAGTCCAGAATTTTTATGGCAGTCTACTTTCACCCGGAATAAGATTTGCTTTCAATGTGGTAAATGCATTTAAGTAGAACTCTGGGAATTGGCGACAATAAATCGATAGGCATAGAACATTTCTGCTAGAAAATTGTATAGACCAAATCCCAGAGGGAAATGAATTAATTTACATTCGTTACGTTCAGGTTCATCCATTTTGATTGGCATCTGTCCCAAACACGATTAAAAGTTTGAGGGTTAATGCAAATCATTTTCATTTTATTATTGTACTTCAATGTGCCGGGAATAGTGTCCATTTTTCTCAAAACAATTTTAACTCATTCCCACTCCGGTAGCTTTTATTGCTTCGTCATGATCCTTTAAAGAAAAATAATACGATAACCGGAATATCCCTGGGGGTTTTTTAGGGGTAAAACTGACAGAAGTTTGAAAAAGATGTTTCGAGCAGATTGTAAGGGTGTTGTAAAGCCATTAACCCTTCTTTAATGGGGAAACGAATTTTTCGGAAAGCTATTTGGTGGGATCCTAATGTGATTTGAACAGAAAATAACGGGGAAAGGGACATAGAAGTAAAAAGAAAACCAGTGTAATGGACTCATTTCGAAATGATAATCATCTGTTTGGGATTTTGCTGATGTTTTCCACTTAGTTTAATGAGAAAATTAGGAAAATTTCTGTGGCAGACAGTGGTTATGTAAATAAGATTCTGAGGAGGAAGATCCTTGCTGAATGAGACCGATATTTTTAATTAAATTAAGATTTTTGAATGATAAGTAAAACTATCTAATTTGTTTGATGTGCCACTGCAAAATTGGCTGTGGTATCATACAGAAGGTCATAATTGTAGATGAGTAACTAATCGGTTTCTATATCAATGTTGTAACTTGAAGTAATGACCATTGAGGAACGCGCCAATATCTGCAATCTTAGGGCCATCTGAGGCTAAAATATATTACTCCTCACTCAAATCCTGTAGCGTAAAATCCAATAGCTAAATCACCTATCCAAGAATACAGTTAATCTTATGTATGGATGCCGAGGCATGGGGGATGATAAAGGCAATGAAATTGTAAATGGAAATGTCCTTTATCAGACCGAAGCATTTTTGTAGTGTGTCAAAATATCACCTCAAATAGGCTCTGAAGGACTGAGAGAAAGCACTGCACTCCCTTTACAGAACGGAGTTCTAGGACTGTGTCAAGCGAAAAGGTTTATTAATATTTCAAATGACAAAATAATCAAGTTCTTTTTTAAGAAACCACAGTTCTGTATCATCGTAGGACTTTTGTATGGTCATTGCCCATTAAGGTACCACCCTAAGAAAATGGTGCTCAGAAGCACCAGAAATATTTGAGTACCTCTAGTGCGAAGTAGTCGCGAAGTAGTCGCGAAGAGAAGAATCTCACATCTAGAAGAGACCTTCTCCTCACTTACCCAAATATGGAACACCAATTCCGGAAAATTCCTAAGTTTCTTCAAGACTTTAAGGACCTTAAATCTGGGATAATTCCATAGACGGGGATTCACAATGGATATATTCGGGTTGCGGTGGACAATCTGTACACTCCTAATTTCAATTCAGTATAATCTAATATACTGAAACGTCAAAAGAGATATCAATAAATCCTAAAGTAGTAAATTTAACAAGATCATAAAATTAAACGGCTCCCCGATGCAGGACGAGAGATATTCCCTGATGGGAATACCAACTTTAATAGCTTAGAAAACAGGCTTTTTTAATCAGCTGAAAAAGGCGTAAAGGATCTAAATTTCAAGTTCGCTAAATTTCGCTTAACTGCTCAACTTCACATCCACACAATTCTCGGTATGGTTTAAGTAATCCCAGAGATCCACACATCTAGACCACATGAAACAAATATTTCAGTTAAAAATTTACACCCAACATATCTAATCTCGTCGTAATTTCATTAACCAACCCTTTTCACTTTGGGTACCCACATTCATGAATATCAAGCAAAACTGTAATCCTCATTAAGACTTAATTCCAGAATTTACCAGCATTGCCACCCCAAACCATATGTGCGTTTGCCATATATCAGCCTTAGCTTTTATCCTTTTACTTTACCGCTGTTCCCATGTGTACTCTGTTGAATTAGTGGTACAGGTGAGCCTCTGCCTAAAAGATAAATGCCATCAACACTACTTAGCAAATATATTTAGCTAGGTCAACTAGGACTAGATATTACAATTTATGAGGTCTGACTTTCTTCTTATACACATATCATGGCTGTATATATATATCTGGGTGGTGTAGGCGGTGGGTGGTTAAAGTCATCCGAAGCTATTAAGGGAGTTAAGATGGCAAAAATCCGCAATACGGAAATATGTCAAACGTTGTACTCTATGTTTTTAAGTAGAGTAAAATTACTAAAGCATTTGAACCAGAAGAGATTACGACAGAACGATTCGTTTCGAGCTTATGCACATGATGTCAAATGAAGTGGAAGCGGAGAGATTTATATCTTATGAACCAAGACATGTAGCTGCTCCGAGCAAATGCGCTCTAAATTATGAAAAATGATGAAAGCTTCTATGGCGATTATACTAATTCCATGCAGAATGATTTTGATTCGAGTGATTTATCACAGAATGCCCTATTCATCATTTAGATTATCTTTGAATATTGTTTTGTGATACTTTTGGTTCCATATCAGGTTCATTTCGGATGGGATTTGCATATCTAATGATGCACGAACCAAAGAAAAGAAAGCAGTTTGGAAGACTTTTGTGTAGGATTATTGTACGTCTTTTTTGTAGTTAGTAAGTTCTTGACTTTACAATAACGAACCAACGTTCTACGAATTAATCTTAGATATGTCAAGAGGAAAATTCAATAAGGATAAATAAAAGGAGTAATGTGGGTAATTTGTTGGAAGACTACAATTACAACATGCTTTTGCGCAATTAGCATTAGCAATGAAAAATGGAGCATTAATATTGGCGGGCAACTGTATTCTTTATAACAGTCTTGACATAGTCACAACAAAGTCTGTACCTAATTTACGCACAACAAAAATTAATAGAATGCCGTCTATCATAGCAAGATAGATGTTACCTAAGTCAACGGAAATATAATGGGCAGGGTGGCACAGACCAGATGCGATCATCAGGGTTCAGGCAGAAACAGCCGAACACGTTTGCCAATAAGAAATTAAGTGGGGTGAGAAAAAACGCTACAAGTGTTTTCTTAAGCAAGGACCACTGAGATGAATATATGTGGAGGGGATGTCCCATATAAATTTTCATATTCGTATTCATCTGTTTCGATCTTTAAAGTCAAAGTGATCTGTAATCGAATCCTAGATATTGTTCAAATTTAAGTATCGATATTTGAAAAAGTAAATATTCTAACTTTCAAATTTACGTTCCAAAAAATTTTTAGAATTTGATTTCATTCAAAAAATCCAAAAAGTGAATCACATTTTGAATTTTCGCGCCTGCTTCTGCCGTCAGTTTGGCACATGACATGCACAAAATAAACGCGGATTCTATTGTATTAAAAATTACACAAAAAATTCATTAAAAATCACGTCTCTTTTGCTCGATTCCAATTGGAACAATGTATTCAGAGTGACGTCATGCATGTCAAATTACAAACCTGGCTAACCTTGTAGTCTGTAAACCGTGTTGAGCAAATATACTTCTGTCTTTTGTCTTACAATTTTGTTAAGCAACAATTGCAGTGGGACGAACCGAGAAACGCTTGAAAAGTTTATGACGCACTTCTAAAGTTATGTATAACTTTGTGCCATTTTGTAAACAAGCATGTCCTCTCCATTTCTTCTGTCTCTATGGCAAGGACATGAGTCTAAAAGGGCTTATAAAATGGACTTCCAGGTTTACAAGTAGGCCTCAGGTAGGCGCCAACGCTCGGACGACTCTGCCTTTTATGAAACAACTGAAAAGAAGAACGTGGCTGAGAAAGGGAAATACTCTAAAATGGTCGGAACATCTGAGTCAATAAGAATTGATTCCAACAGACTAAAGAACCAAAGTAATCTCGCGTCAAGAATAATTCATCTTCCGGCACCATTATAAAAATAAATCCTCAAAGGTGTTAGAGTGAGTGAGTGGGTATCCTGGCAGTTAATTTCGCGCAGAAGGTTTTAACTTGCAAACAGCTAAAGGCCGAAATGCAAACAATAGCTAAGAAGATAGCGTTGTAAAATTATGTGGCGACAAACCAAAATCACTGAGATCCGACCTCAGACCAGAATGGACCAAGAGACTGTGAAGAGGTTCGAGTGGAGCGTCTCGGCGGAAAAAAGAAAGGGAGTAGACGTTCAGTTGAGTTTCGTTTTTAACAAAATATAGTTAACACATTGAGCGCGGTGCCGGTACCTAGGGACCGACATTTAAAAGCCACAGATGCATTTTATGACGCAGTTCTCTCACGAATACTCTTATGGTAATTGCCGCACTCAACGTGTTAAGATCAACGGGTGGTCCCCGGCCAGTATTATACTAGTTGTAGAGAGAAAAACAGACACTACATAATTGAATGTGACGAAAGCCCATTATATGATATATGGAAGCAGCGACATCAACAAATGAGATGATAGTGGAAAAAGAAACCCTTTATACATTGAGGGGCCCTTCGTTGTT
>QYTT01090846.1:34569-48084 GCA_006980735.1 Dasypogon diadema
GGCTGTATATATATATCTGGGTGGTGTAGGCGGTGGGTGGTTAAAGTCATCCGAAGCTATTAAGGGAGTTAAGATGGCAAAAATCCGCAATACGGAAATATGTCAAACGTTGTACTCTATGTTTTTAAGTAGAGTAAAATTACTAAAGCATTTGAACCAGAAGAGATTACGACAGAACGATTCGTTTCGAGCTTATGCACATGATGTCAAATGAAGTGGAAGCGGAGAGATTTATATCTTATGAACCAAGACATGTAGCTGCTCCGAGCAAATGCGCTCTAAATTATGAAAAATGATGAAAGCTTCTATGGCGATTATACTAATTCCATGCAGAATGATTTTGATTCGAGTGATTTATCACAGAATGCCCTATTCATCATTTAGATTATCTTTGAGTATTGTTTTGTGATACTTTTGGTTCATTTCGGATGGGATTTGCATACCTAATGATGCACGAACCAAAGAAAAGAAAGCAGTTTGGAAGACTCTTGTGTATAGGATTATTGTATGTTTTTTTTGTAGTTAGTAAGTTCTTGACTTTACAATAACGAACCAACGTTCTACGAATTAATCTTAGAAATATGTCAAGAGGGAAATTCAATAAGGATAAATAAAAGGAGTAATGTGGGTAATTTGTTGGAAGACTATAACTACAAAACATGCTTCTGCGCAATTAGCATTAGCAATGAAAAATGGAGCATTAATATTGGCGGGCAATTATAGTTTTTATAACAATCTTGACATAGTCACAACAAAGTTTGTACCTAATTTACTCACAACAAAAATTAATAGAATGCCGTCTATCATAGCAACATCTACCTTGCTACCTAAGTCAACGGAAATATAATGGACTGGGTGGCACAGACCAGCTGCGATCATCAGAATTAGTAGACTCGAAAGAGGGTTCAGGCAGAAACAGCCGAACACGTTTGCCAATAAGAAATTAAGTGGGGTAAGAGAAAACGCTACAAGTGTTTTCTTAAGCAAGGACCACTGAGATGAATATATGGAAGGGATATCCCATATAAATTTTCTTCAAAAAAATGGTACAAATTTTTCCTCACTCTGTACTGCAAGCAATAAATACCTCACAGTCTACAGCTCTCAGGCGAGGCATCGCTGAGCCAAAAGTAGAGAAAAAGCGTACACGGTCTGCCTGGTCTTTCTGTCTTTTGCCGTTATTGTTAGGCGGGATATTTAAACAATTAACTTTGGGTTTTTAACCACGAACAAATTTATGGTTTTAAACGCATATATTTATAAAAACAGACTAATAAAATTTATTGCTGCACATACAATTTTGTTAAGCAACAATTGCAGTGGGACGAACCGAGAAACGCTTGGGAAGTTTACGACGCACTTCTAAAGTTATGTATAAATTTGTGCCATTTTGCAAGCAAGCATGCCCTCTCTATTTCCTCTGTCTCTATGGCAAGGATATGAGTTTACAAAACCTAAAATGGACTTCCAGGTTTACAAATAGGCGCCAACGCTCGGACGACTCTGCCTTTCATGAAACAACTGAAAAGAAGAAGGTGACTGAGAAAGGGAAATACCCTAAAATGGTCGAAACATCTGAGTTAATAAGAATTGATTCCAACAGACTAAAGATCCAGAGTAATCTCACGTCAAGAATAATTCATCTTCCGGCACCATTATAAAAAGAAGTCCTCAAAGGTATTAGAGTGGGCATCCTGGCAGTTAATTTTCGCGCAGAAGGTTTTAACTTGCAAACAGCTAAAGGCCGAAATGCAAACAATAGCTAAGAAGATAGCGTTGTAAAATTATGTGGCGACAAACCAAAATCACTGAGATCCGACCTCAGACCAGAATGGACCAAGAGACTGTGAAGAGGTTCGAGTGGAGCGTCTCGGCGGAAAAAAGAAAGGGAGTAGACGTTCAGTTGAGTTTCGTTTTTAACAAAATATAGTTAACACATTGAGCGCGGTGCCGGTACCTAGGGACCGACATTTAAAAGCCACAGATGCATTTTATGACGCAGTTCTCTCACGAATACTCTTATGGTAATTGCCGCACTCAACGTGTTAAGATCAACGGGTGGTCCCCGGCCAGTATTATACTAGTTGTAGAGAGAAAAACAGACACTACATAATTGAATGTGACGAAAGCCCATTATATGATATATGGAAGCAGCGACATCAACAAATGAGATGATAGTGGAAAAAGAAACCCTTTATACATTGAGGGGCCCTTCGTTGTTGTAGAAGCAGCGGTTGTCAAAATGAGCATAGGATAATGGGCAAGATTTCCCACAAGGAGGAGTCATATATACCCTGTTGTGATCGTTGATTATAAATGAACTCCTTCAGCAGTTGCTTGAGCCTGGACTAGACAACCAAAATTATATCGATAACCACATGCAAAACACCTTACACACTGCAAAAAGTTATTTCCCTTCACAAAAAGAGAAAACTAAACAACTATAGGACTCTCAGAAGAAGTTAAACATCTTAGCCTTAAGCTTCACCGAAGACTGGCCTTAACCCCAAAAACTTAAAAAAGGTACTAAAGAAAGCTACAGCGAAATTACGAATGTGCAAATGGCTTTTTGGTACAACCTGGGAACTTAAGCCAAAGATGATATTATGGACATACAATTTGATGATATGGCATTCAAAAGAGATGAGATGAGTCTAGGATGGAAGGGAAAGCAGGGATAGGAACGTATTAAGGCATGCAAATACTACCATTTGAAGGAAATAGGCCTTGTTGAGGACAATCAATGCCGATTCTGCATGTAAGTGGTAGGAACGGTGGAACATGTGCTTGTTGAATACATAGCGTTATACGGAAAGGTAATTACAATACCTACGGATGTTATGTAGGTCTAACCAAAGAAGATCATGAGCTATTTTAATGGACTTCATTTCCAGCAGATCTCAACAACTTTAGTATAGTAAGGGCCGTTCACAAAAGATCTCTTTAGGTCGAAGTGGCATAAACACAAAATTCCTAAGGCTATTAGGGGAGGATAAAATTAATAAACAGCTTCTGGTGCAGAATCGTAATATGCGACAGATACGAGAAGTTCCAATGCACATGCCCGAGATAATTTTTGATTCGCAGCTAGAACGCGTTTGCCATAGTGTGGCCAACTTTGAGTTGTTTTCGCATTATTTTACACAATTCTACTAGGAAGAAGTGTCACATTTATACCTTTAAGCACCGAGTAACTTTTTATATGTTCCATTGTATCTATACACCTGTTTATCTTTAGTACCTCGAGTACCTTGAAAAAATGAACATGAGCATGTTTAACACACCATAAAAATCCCATACAAACCAGTAATATCCCATCAATAACACTAATTTCCTGAAGTGCTCCTTTATCATGCTTAATATGCACTGAAAACAGTATGCTCGTGAAATAATAACCACTGATTGGGTAAAAGCTTAATAAACGCGATAAATGAAGAAAAATGGTTCCCATTTACAGGATAACAACCGCAATCAACGCAAAAGTGACGACAGCTAAACAATTTCCTAACAAGGAGCAAAAAAAAACTCACTTTATTGTGCCATCAGTCAATCTTGTAAATGACTCTTACGAGGAGCTGTTCGAAACGGATCCCCGTTGTTTACTGAACATCTCTGCCATTAAAGGCGATTGCTTCATTGCGTTCTTTCCTTTTAAGCAATCTCATTTTTATGAGGCATTTACTATGTGATGTTTTCCCCAGCATCGAAGGTGTAATATTCCCAGTGGGTAGCGCTTACCGGGGAAGATAATTCCATGAAATATGTGTTCAATTTTGATGCGCTGCAGTAGTAGATGTAGAACGAACAAAGTGAAGAAGGTAGGCTTAATTTGATTTAGTAAAACCACCGCAGGCATCTAAAGACCGAACATAACTTTAATTCTCATCTGTGAAATCCTCTTGTGAAGTTGTCACTTGCCTGATAACAAAGTTACTTACAATTCTAAGAACTCAAGTGATTCTTGCTCATGTTTGCCTTAATCTCCTTAGCAGAACTTGGAAATTGGTTTAAGGACGAACTTCCAGGGGGAGCTGTTTTGTGGCTCTTGATGCAGCAGCTGCAAAGGATTGTTGATGAAAGGATTGTGGAGCCGGGAACAACAGTACAAATATTAATGAATATAATCTAGTTTCACGTGAATGGGTTAGTTGAAACGTTGGAGAATTGTCATAAGTTTTATCTAAATCTCATAAATTACAGTGAGAATTTACCTGTTACTTAACATGCTCTATTGTCTTGTTTTCACTACATTCCATTTATCACGGGTTATCAACATTTTCTTCAATTATCCAAGAAACTATCTATTAACGCTGTTATCACCAAAAGACATTTAAGTGTAGATCCATTCACAAAAGATATAAAAACTGAAATAAAAGTCAATGGTCAGAACATAAAATCACACACTTCATCGGCTATGATAGCAAGAAATTGTATCTGCTCACACCCGTAATTGTATTTACTCTAATCCACATCCTTAGATATCAGTGTATCTTTTATAATAGAGAAGTTTCATCACTAATTAGGATGTACCAATTTGGTACAAAAAGAAGTTTTCCTGCTTTCATCTGGATTATAGTAATTCTAGAAATCATTTGTACGGTCCAAACTAAGTCGCCAAAGGTTCTCTTAATGTGCACACGGGTTTGACGACATTTTCCTGGACTTATCCAGAAGCTTCTAGGGATTCGATAAGGGCTCCATCGTCAGATACAGGATATCAACTCGTCTTACGGCTAATATCAATCCCATAGAGTGCAGAAATGAAAAGGAAAAATAAATTGGCACATTTTCCTAAGGTTCGATTAGACAGAAATGATATTGAAAAGGCTTTTTGCGTCATTGCAGTAAGTATTGATAGATTATGTGTCACTATGAGATACCATCCCTAAAGATACGATTTTGTAGATATCGTGTCATGCTTTAAGTGAAGAGAAAAAGCAATTATATCTCTATTATTTCTCTAGAAGTGTATTTGAGGAGACATATTACGACGCAGTATTACCTTTATTAGGTCGAATGTTTTTCTTTGGGATATGAGAAGGAACAAAGTTAAAGCGAAAATTATGACATCAGAATTAAGGCATTTCTCTAATTAACAGAATATGTCACCAACTAGTTGTGTTCTTAACACGTACCATCCCATCTGGAGAAATGTGGTAGATGTGGAAAATACCCAGGAGATTTTTATATAAAATTATGCGATACTTGCAGATGTGTAGTCCTTTCGAAGAAGAAATCATGATTACACTTTTGTTAACGATATCAAATACTGTAGGTATAATGGGGACCATATGCACTACGAAATATTCTCAATTAGATGATCAATGCACCTCCCTACTAGTGCAGCTAAAGAAATAGAATCAGTTTACCTAAATACCCAAAATCCTTGGTCTATCTGAAGCAACCTTACGCCGAAGAATTATTTTCATAAAAGTTTAACTTAAACCATTAGGGACACCAGAAGTAACCAAAACAAACAGAATCTTGTGACGATAATTCCCGAGAATAGTACGGTAATCCGGTCGGTATCTTGTAGCATGGTAACCCAGCCAGCAACGCAATAAGATTTTATCACGGACGGTGGATGGGAAGCCGCACAAAAACCCTAGTCTGGGTAGTTATAGTGAAGAAAGGCGATTTAAGAAGTAAGAACAGGTTTGGTAGAGTCCAATTCCTCTTTATTGTGCTTATTCGCTAAGAGCACAATATTTTCTTAGACGCTAACAATGTAGTTAGTTCTCTTACGGCTTTGTTAACGAGGCACTTAGAGTCTAAGGCTTAGATAATTCTGCTCAACGCGCATACTAAGACCGAGCACTCGCCAAGAAGGGTGGGTGCATCAATGCCCTTCTTTAGACCAGAACCTTTTTGTGGGATCTCCTATAGAACTTCCAAACATGCTATTAACACCTGGCTCTACAATCAGAGGTACCAGAGACGGGAATTGGAGGGGGATTCGAGACAAACCAAAAAGTTTGTCAAAAACCTCTCCCAAAAAAGAACTTCGGAACTGTTAAAATTGTCGAAGAATCAAATAAGAATCGTTGTAGGACACTGCAAACTTAGAAAGCACCTTAATCGAATGGACATTGTAACCACCAATGTATGTAGACTATGTCATGAAGACGAGGAAACATCGGAGCACATCCTATGCGAATGCGAGGCAGTTGGACAGTGTTGATGATTTCAGCTATTTGGGGCACATCTCACAAGGCCTACAGACTTCGAGAATATCTCCTTCAGAAAGATACTGTTCTTTTTTCAAAGAGTTGGACTGATGGAGGAACTATAATTAATGCGGAGCACAAAAGGCCAACTCATGGCCACAGTACACAGGATATGACAGCCCCGAAATCTAAATAGCAGTTTATTCCCTTAAGCTGGCTTTTATTTAATATTTAAACCCTTAGGTAGTATACTGCCCTTAACCTGGTTTTTATCTATTAGGTAGAATGCATTTTGCTAGATTGCAGGGTAAGTCACGATTAGAATTTCAGGAATATTGGATACGGGGAAGAAGAGGTCTAAGACGAATGATCTGTCCTACTGACACACAGCTTATGTACTTTGAATTTAAATTCTTCGTACGAATCATATGATGAAAGAAAATGTCGTTCCACAAAGGAAGGATATTCGGGGTTCCTGGGCCAGACCATACTTTTTCCCCTGACAAAAATTTCACTTCGTTACAATCTAACAAATTACATTCAGTTCCTATGAGTAGAAATCTAGTTCTATAAAAATTTGAGATAAAAGTTAAAAGTTAAAGAAGACTATGAGCTAAAACTGTAAAATTTTATAGTATCCCAGAAATGATGCCAATAAGCCTTGAAAGAAGTTGCCGCCAATTTTTGCTTATTACTATCTTTTCAGTAAACATTCACCACTCTACTTCTTTTTATGTTTTTGTGTTTTACATATGATACTAAGAAAATTTATTTACTTCACGGTCACGTAAATAAATCAATTTTACTTTGGAAAAATCAATAAGAGTTAGAGACTTTTTCCTCAACATCCCTCAAAATTCAATATATTCTAAAATTCATCTAAAAAGTTCATGAACCCCTTAAAACGTTCCTCTTAAATTTTTCCATTTCCTAAGTGCCAATAAAACAAATTCGGGTTATCATTCGTACGATTTTATAAGCTATGTCTGCTACTTAGACACTCCCTTTATAGAAAGTAATTTCCATAGCGGTCTAATATACATATTTGTACGCAAAAAACGTCTGTGTACAGAAGGCATAAAGCATTTGGAGCACATTTTCCACATTTGTTTCGCTTAAGGTTTCTGAAAAGGGGCCCACAACTAGCATTCATCCTGAGCGTTATAAACCTGCAAAGAGCTTACATCTACATAACCCTTCATTTTAGCACCCAAAACATTACATCAAATCTACATCTCAGAAAAAAAGGGTTCCACAGTCTCCCTTTTATAGAGTAAATTGCCCTATAAATTGCTACTGAACGGTACAGATCTAAAACGGACGGAACTCTAAAAATCCCACTATCCATCACAATCAAATCCAATCGAGTACCGAATGGAATTAAAAGGATTCTGGAACATCAGAAAGACAGTTCTATTGAAAGAAGGTTTACTCACCGACTAGTTTCTGCTACTTCGCATCCATAATATCCCAATTAGTCTACTGCCCGTCCTCAAACATGTGAATTGGAGCGACAGATGAAACTTTTAGAAAAAATTACCATCCCAATTCCTATGGACAGCTCTTGTTTAAAAATAGAGAAAAATTGCCAACACCCGATGCAATATGTCACTATAAAGTGGCATATTCTGGAGACCTACATACGTACGCTATATACAAAATAACGACATACGGGTATAGGGAAGTTAGTCAAAATGAAAACAGACAAAAAGGGAATGATGTCAGTATGGCGGGGTATGAAATGACATTGAGGAAAGACTCCAGTATTAGAAAAATTGAAAATGTTTGTTTGAGGAAAAGGAGCTGTGACAAGTGTTTGCCTGCTTGTACGAAACGAAGTAACTGATGGGAAATTGCAAATAAATAGAGTTACATGGAATAAACCAATTTGAAGGTGCTTAAAAGACCCGTTTCAATAACGTTTCAATAACTGAAGAATTCTGGGGTACATGCTTGGGCTTGGGATTTGATCGGATTGGTAAGAAAGTGTGGTGTTGTAGAAAACATTAATTTTTGTAAAAGTGTCTGAGAACAAAAGATATATGGGTATTATAAAAAAAAAAGTGAAATATGTCTGAACCATTTTGGCAGGAGAATGGCTTTTCTTAAGAATTCCCAGACGAGACCATAATTCTTCTTGCAAACTTTAATGGAAAGAACGGACTTTGTAAGAACTTTTGCTCTCTTATTCTTCTTAATTTCTCTGTACCTAGGTATCGATACCAGGGTATGTCAACTAAAAGATGGACATTGTTAAAGTTTAAATATATGACCAGCAGTTCTGATGTATCCCTAGAATACTTTTGCTAATGTTGATCTTAGCAGTTAATCGTTAGAGGACATTATGGACAACATTGGCAAAAAAATTATTTTTATCCGATACCAGGATTGCTTTCAGTCCAGTAGGCAGATGCATGATACCTACATTCAATTCTATCTTACAACTGTTAAGATATCATCGCATATCTTCCTCTCTATTGACCTATGTTTCAAACAATATTTACAATTCCATAGCAATAGTTGCAGCTCAGGATAGAAGCATAGCCATGACGATCAACACTGAAACAAGAATTCAGGATCAGCTATTAAGATGAATTTACACATACGATTTTTTCTGCCAGAGTTCTGCCAGTTTTTTACCGGTGCCCTGCCAATGCCGCGTAAACACCTTGTCAGTGCATTGGGTGGAGCACTGGCAAAGACACCGGACGAATTTTCTACCAGAGTTTTCTCGAGTGAACAAGAAAAATGTTACAATGGCAAGGCACTGGTATTTGTCTGGCACTCTGACAACCCGTTTGTAAAATTTTGAATACTGGTAGCAGATTTTTATTTAGTCCGTGTGTTATCTCTGTTGAACAGTGAGGTGGAGCAAATTTCAGGAGGCAAAAATAAAAGAAAGCCAAGGAAAATTGACGGAAAGTGTTTAAAAGATGAGGTAAAGAACCTTATAATGTCATACGAAAGTAGGCTAGAACTGTGGGATAGGCGGACATTTTACCACGTACGCGTTTCTTTACCACTTTCTTGAAAAATTAGAAAAACTCTGACAACGAAATCGTTTACCAGTGCACTGGCATCATATGTGTAAACACAACGTTTACACTATTTGGCATTTTGCCAGGGAATCACTGGCAAGTTCTCTGGAAAAAGTTCTGCCTGAGAAATTCTTGCCAGTGTTAGTCTTGTGTGTAAACAATTTGCCAGTGCACTGACAATTGTCAGAGAAAACTCTAGCAGAAAAAATCGTATGTCTACACTCACCTTTACATGGACAGAGGTTGAATAGAAGGAATGTCGCATCCTCATTTGTCCCCAACCCAGCTTTAAACAAAGTCAGGTGATGCAGGTAACTGTTGATGATATAACAAGAAGTTAAAATTACTACCGATAGTTGTTGGATACTGCCAAATTCTCAATTACAGATGTTCATCCTGTCCAAGGATTGAATCTCACACTGGTATCACCAACATTAAATCATCTAAACTGCGTTTCTCAGTGGCAGTTATTTTGGTATCATACATCATACTCGTTAGTTCATAGATAACATTAGAAACCTTTCCAACATACCTAAAAACTCGTTGGATGAAGTGCCAAGTTGTCTTCCTGATTTTAAAAATATAAACTTCCGCATTAAGAATTATTACATAACAATTTGGAAGAAATATACAGACGTAAGTCTGAAAAGTGTGTTCTCACATATGTCAATCGATTCCGAGACTCTCCCTTGGTATTTCTTTTTCAGAAAAAGTTGCGCCCTTTAAGGGCCTTTCGAAAAAAATCATGTCGATATCTTCAACCGTTCAAAGAATTTAGGGCAGGAGGTGTTCTACGTATCCACCGTTCTGAAGAATGCAAATCGTTATAAGATTCAGGACCTTTGGATAGTGGCACCAAAATGCTCGTTACTTTCTTACAGGCCGAAGTTATTCGTTCTAACAATGGGTCCGTAGAATCAACTTGTCGGGAGTAGATCAGATCCTTCAAGTGGCCCTCGAAATAAAAGCCCATAGGATTGAGGTTAGTAGATCTGGGTGGGCACGAAGTTGGTTCTCCACATCCAATTCACTGGGAATCTAACATGTTATTTAAGTAACTTCAGATAAACGACATCCAGAGCAGTTTTAAGCTCAACAGGAAGAAATTATAAATAACGCGTTCCGTTTAGAACAGGCAAGACAAAAGGTCCCAAAACAATATTATTTATAATACCACATCACAATGACTGCCCCAGAATTCTCCTGTGCCCACAGGTTGCATATTATGTAAAATAACAATTCCGTCCCTTGTGAAGGTAACATCATCGATCCAAATAATCCTGTATTATTCTTGTTTTCCCGAAGCAACCATTGACAAAATCTCAGCCTTTTCTCCTCATCAGATTCATCCCGTGAGATCGCAAAGTTCTGTCAATATTTGGGTGAGATATTCCAGTTATTAAGGTGATATTGCGGTTGCTTATCCTCGGGTTATCTTCAACAAGTCCCCGAAATGGTCATCTGCGCGTCTGATCCTTTGTCAGCTACAATCGACAATTTGACGACTTAAGGATCCTGTCCCAACGCATAGTCTCAAAAGTATGTTAAAATTATCGAGGAATTTATGGTGTCTGATCTTCTATTAATGTTAAAAATATCTTCTACACGGCTGAAAATATTGGCTTGATTTTTTTCTGAAAGCCCGTTGAAGAGTGCAACTAGTTTTGAAAAAATACCTTTAGAGGGACAAAGGATAAAATGTTGAATTTTTGATTAGACGCTGTATTACTGTGATCCATCTACAATTATATCAAACCGTGAGTGAAAATTTCGTTAAAAGAACGCAAATGTGCCGGCAAAGCCGAGGAGGCCATTTACCAGATGTGTTGTTCCATACATAATTTCCACTTGCCTACTATTTCGGTATTAAATAAAAAAAAAACTGAATTTTATTTGGAACTTAAATTTGCCGCTCTTATTGGGACACCCTTTATTGTTCTGCGATGTTCTTTAGAGGACTTAGGACACCTCTCCTCAAAGACGAAAAATTTTAAATTTAAGGGTGAATGAGTGATTTTAGAGGGGGAGCCACCGAACAAATGTTGAACAGGACACCGTTAGAATCGATTGGGATATGTTGGAACACACCATTATGTATCGCCCTGTATTTGATCCTGCACAATACAACTTGTCCTTAGAAAATAATAACAATAATGGATTAGTAGATATCGATCTCATTCGGATCCAGGAATCGCAAATACCCACGCCGGTAATCGAGTTGCTTGTGGCGCCCTTATGCAGATTTTCTCCTCTGTGGGCCTCCGTTCGATTCCTGCGAAGGGTATGGTGATTTATTTGGATACCAGTAGTTGAGGCAGATCTCCTGCAGAAAATTTCATAATAAATGTTGCAGATTAATTGCAATATATCAAAAATATGTCGAGCTAAATGCAACCTGCCAAAGGGCAGCAAGCAAACTTTAATACTTTCAAAAAACTTTCACAAAAAATGTTTTCTTTGATGTTTCATGTAAAATTTATTTTCCCACGTCTCTTTAATGAAATATATCTACGTGCAAGCAGTATATCTTGAGCACACAAATTGTATTTACCTCCCTGAAGGCTTGTTTTTAAATTTAGGAAACGATACCTACAAAGAAGTCTTGTTTACATCATAGTCGCCCACTGAAAAGTGTCTACGCTGTCGAAAAGTTTTCTTTTTCAAATTTTTTCGTGTGATTGAAGAAAATTGATGTCACAATAACAAACATTTCAACATCCCTCTGCCTTGTATTCACATTGAAGAAGTTATGAAAAAATTGGATAAAGAAGAAGTTGAAGGTGATGAAATGATTTCAAAAGTGCTGACTCTTTGTAAACAAAAATATATTTCTTTGTAAATAATGGCCTTGTCATGTATTCTTGAGGGGTTTCTAATTTTTCAATTTGTTCAGTTAAACAGCAACAGAAATTTATCAATTAAACTGATGTTCTTTTGTAAATTAAATTACTTCCTACTGGAAGAATGCCATATCGTCATATCGACAGGAAGAAAGGAAAAGATGTTAAAGGTGCCATTACCTGTGCCCTGTGTATAAAACAGGGAAGTCGACTGAAATCGATTCGCTCATAATTTAATTTCAGTTGTCAAGGAATCATCTGCAGCTTTCTTTACACCGCTCCATCGAAGCACTACTTGAGAGAGGAGTTTGAGAAGAAATTCTAGAATTAAAGAAATCGAAAAGGTTCATGGCACCACAACCCTCACATCAAAGAGAAAGGACTTTTAGGACGTTTAGGACTTAAAGTGCCCACGGGTTTGTATAATCATATCCTCGCTCTATCTAAGTATCTATCCCAACTAACAAACTCTTCAGAGAAAAACTCTTACAAATTGCAAAAATACCTCATAAGATTCTCTTAATACACTCGGATAGTCTCATAACATACGTAGTGAGTGCGTATGTTATGAATCCTTTTCCTACCTGATACCCTCAACTTTTTGAGGGTATAAAGGCACCTGTCGAGACAATTATTCTCATACAGTTTCGAATAGTAATTCGAAAAGTGAAGTGATCTTGCTCAGAAAAGTGAAAATGTCAAGAATAACGTGCTATTATTTCATTTTTAAACAAAAGACGTGCTAAAAAAAGCGAAGGTTACACAAAGTACCAAAAAATGATCATGGCAACAGTTTTCTGGGATACTGAAGGTATTCTGCTGCTGGACTTCAAGAAACCTAATACTGTCCCGAAAAATACTTCTCTTACACGATAATGCGCCCATACATACTGCTGCAATTTCATAGGTTGCTGTTACGTAGTGCGGCTTCAAGGAATTGGATAATCTTGGACCTTACAGCCCAGACTTGACCCCAAGTGACTATTTTTTATCTGTCAAACTAAAATCAGATTTGGAAGGAAGTTTAATTCCAACGAGGAAATCCATGAGGGGGTTACACAGCATTTTGAAGACAAATCTTCAGACTACTATCTTAGGCCACGACTACTTGGACCACACTACCTAGCTCGTGATAATCTAAGCCGAACTTTTAATAGAAATTCTAGAGGTGGTATAGCACAGTCTTCAGTTAACGTTGCTGCATTTCATCAGGTTCTTTCAGGTTGTTGAGTAACTTCTCAATAGTTTTCAAGAAATTCTCTGATCACATGCCTATTGATGTTATTATTAAAAGTGGTCACCAATGTGAAACAAACGCCTTTTTTACCAAAGTTTGGGTAAAATGTGTAATAAAGAATTTAATTTTCAATGATGATAAATTTTTGGAGCATTTATTTTAACGATCCAGCTGAAATTGGTTAAAATTGATTTTCTGCAACATTTATTAGGATTGAGGAATGTAAATTTTAA
>QYTT01090846.1:50174-75743 GCA_006980735.1 Dasypogon diadema
CTTTTAATAGAAATTCTAGAGGTGGTATAGCACAGTCTTCAGTTAACGTTGCTGCATTTCATCAGGTTCTTTCAGGTTGTTGAGTAACTTCTCAATAGTTTTCAAGAAATTCTCTGATCACATGCCTATTGATGTTATTATTAAAAGTGGTCACCAATGTGAAACAAACGCCTTTTTTACCAAAGTTTGGGTAAAATGTGTAATAAAGAATTTAATTTTCAATGATGATAAATTTTTGGAGCATTTATTTTAACGATCCAGCTGAAATTGGTTAAAATTGATTTTCTGCAACATTTATTAGGATTGAGGAATGTAAATTTTAATGATGGTAAACTTTGAAACATTTATTTTAACGATCCTAAATTATTAACACGAAAAAAGCCATCGTCTGTGTTTGGCGTCGAACCAGCGACCTCCCGAATTTCGGTCGAGTGCTTTAATTGCTGAGCTACCCAATTAGCTCAAGGATCAGCTAAAATTACAAGAACATATAAGCAAATTCTGTAAATAAGCGTAAACAATATGAGAGGATTCAAAATTTGAGCGAACTCAGAACTGAGCACATTCAAAATTTAAGCGGCTCAAAACTGAGCGAATTCAAATTTTGATCAGACTCAAATTTGATTGAAGTCAACCCTGAACAAATTCAAACCTTAACCGGACTCACATCTCAAAAAATGAGCCTGAATCGATTTTTTCTTTTGGTTTTGAGTCCGCTCACTGACAATTCTAAGCAGACTTTTATATTTATATATGAGAAAACACGATTCCTGTAGTTATTATAAAATCGATAACCATAAAAAAGTAATGAAGGAGATCGTCCGTCCATTTTTAAAAAATAGAAGTGTGCACAAAGTTTTACGCCAGTGAAAATTGATTCAGTACTCAGTAAATACATTATCCCTTTTATCACAAATTAAGCAACTCTAAAGTTGAGCAATTTGAAGTGCTTCTAAGTCAGGAAAAATAAAACACTTTAAATGTCGTTAAGCAGTGTCGATAAGTACTCAATAGGCAACTATAAATGGATTTTCTTTAGAGCTGGACAAAATAACAGCCACACCAGTAGAACTTTCTTGCTCATCGTGTTCAAAGCTGACTAACTACCCTGCACCACTTTAATGTGCATAGAAAGGTGATTCAATTTATTTTTAGACACTGTCATTGTTCCTTGCCTGGATGGTATTTTATTTACAGAAACAGAACTGAAAGGTGTCCATATTAAGAATTTTATGGGGAGAAAATAAAAGAACAAAAGCACGAAAAAGAAGAAATACGTGCCGTCGTCCTGAAAACGAAGTAAATTACGAGAACGGGGTGAGATGCATGAATGAATAGGGGTTTGTAAAACAAGTCAAGAAGTGGGAGTTAGTATCGATTTTGTCGTGGAGTTCCTTTTCTTGAAGAGGTGTAGAGGTTTTTTTTTATTCTCTTTGCACAGTGTTGCTCTTTCGTTGTTCAGGCCGCTTTTTGTTCATCTTAATTTTGAGTTTCTTGAGTGAAGAGTAAGACTTGAAAACAAAAAACAAAAAAATTGTGGAAGTTTAAAGCTTTTAAAGTAGAACAATGTTGTTTTTCAAGGATGAAGTAATAAAGTGTGGAGAAACTCAATTTACAGCAGCACTTGATCACGTTTATTTAGGAATGTCTGGCAAGATACATTACCTTTAAATAAATATCTTTTGTGTGCACCTTATGCAGGTACTGTGCAACTTTCATCGATTTGGTTTTCTTCCGTTGTATGCCATTCGATTCCTTTAACGACATCCATTCCCTTTGGAATATATCATTTGTGTGGAGTCAAGGGTTCTTGAAAGACACATTAGTTCCTGTGCATTCTAGTGTACACTACAAATGCTAATTTATTCGTTCCAGTTCTAGCTTCTGCCGGCATAAATCCCCTTTGCAAATGGAGAAGATATGCACATTAGGAAGATGTTCAATGCTCTAAGGGTTTTATGACATTGAGAGACGTCTTGCATGGAAATAAATGACTTTTCCTGCTTAAAGTTGGTAGGATCTTCCTTTGATATTTATTGAAAGCTACTATAAGATAACTGTACACTTTTAGAGAGTGGGGGGTTGTTTATTGAAATTTCTTGCTTTAAAGAAATCCTTTAGTGTTCACAAAGATTTAATTGCTTGTGAAATTTAATGATTTCTAGCAGAAAGTTCATCGACTGGTCTTTTTACTGCAAAGATGTTATGGGTGAAATTGTAATGCAAGTTGTAATCTGTATAATAAAATATAATGAGAAAATCTTTATAACTTCAAACAAATTTTTGCTCTTAAGAAGAGCTATTACTGTGACTACACCGTGTACCATTCACGAATTGAATGTAATCTACCGCATGAATGCTATAATCGCTTAGTCATGCTGAAGAGATGACCTTAGCGTCGAATCTGAACACTCCTAAATTTTATGAAAGCACTTCACTAGCTATTTCCATCTTAAAAATTTTGTTTTTCGTGGAGCTTAAATAATGGAAAAAATTTCCGATTTTGATTTTTGAAATTTAAATTCCATCTCTTCACACTTTCTTGGACACCCGAAACTCGAATAAAACTCTCACAGAAAATCGCTGAATTCCTGAATCTGACAATCGTTAGTGTCACTGCAAACCACCAAACTCGAGTAGGGAGATGGAAGCAGTAACCACTATATTTTCTACATACAATAGCAATCTTATAATATCAGACACGAATATAGATCTACTAGGCGATACGGAGGAGAAAAGGATATACGCAGAAATATTTACGTAAATATAATACGAAAATACTATGCAAAATTGATATGAAGAGTACTACAAGGATCACTGATAACAGTAGCACCATTATAAATCCCATGACGCCAGTGGGAATACCAATAATCATTGAAATGGAACTCAAGGACTGGCTTACAATAGATCATCATATAATAATTTTAGCAATCAGGGAATTTTAGTTTGGGTTCAAACTTCGTCTGATGTTAGTGTGCCCAAAGGGTTTGATCCTCATTAACGATATTATTAATAAGCCCCTAACAGAAATCACAAATAAATGTATAGGAAAAGGGGAATTCTCCGATTGCCCAAAGGAAATATGCTTCCTACCAATGTTTAAGGACGGCGATAGATGTAACCTAAATAATTACAGACCTATTGCTCTTCTATATGAGAAATATCTCTATAATATAATAAAAAATGTTATAATCAAAAGCGAGGCATTTGACAAGAAATAGTATAGAGTGTGGTATGGAGTAATGGAGACTTCGACGCCGATAAATACATTGTGGATGTTTTCATTGCCCTAAAAAGGTCTTTTAATACTGTGGATGACAGGAATAAGTGAGGCGGCGGAACTTATTTTTAATTTCATTTATGAAAGACTATATTTCACTAGATTGAGTAATGATAATAGTGAAAAGGATATAATGAAAACAAGTGTTCCACAGGGATCACTACTGGGCTTCCTTCTATACTCAATCTGTATTCAAAATCTTATACAGGCCAACCTGCCTGAGGACTACTACAGATATGCAGACAATACTTTGCTACTATTAAAATATACAACACATAATAATAGTGTATGGATTCAACACATTCCCTGCAAGACTTTCATCACTGAGTGTAACTCTTTCAATTACGTTCAAATTACTTATGATATTTTCAGGTAAGATGATGATGATGATGATGATGACTGTCTACAGCGATCCTGATAGGGTTTTAGCAGCCCCTATGACTGCATTTTTTCAAAGCTTATGAATTTAAGCTTATCCGCTCTAGTTAGCGAACATGTAATACATGAAGATCTCCTTTCATATAATCAGATCACTGCATACCGGGTATTTTTATTTTGGGACACCATTATGTATTCTCTACGGGACATCTTTAGGTATCCTGTGGATATTCCTTCTGATATCTAAGCCTGCCAGATTTTATCAAAACTATAGTGTCTGAAACCCCGAAAAGTTTATATATTTCATGGATCATTCTCTTCTAAAATTCATAATTTTTATCTTAGAGTTCACCAGAAGTAGAGCGCAGAATTCCCCATTCAAACGCCCCTCTAATCTTTTGCATGCAAAACTGGTTGTTACTGAAGTTTATTTGGTTGTATTTGAATTTGAAAAAGTTGTTATTTATTTGAAATAGTTGACGCTGATTTTGACTTGATTGGTCTTGTTTTTGAAATAGGTGTGCTTGATTTGGATTTGGTTGGCGTTGAAATTGATTTGGTGTAAATGCTATATATGTTTTAAGTTCCTAAAACATAGTTGACACACCAGACGTCAGTAATAATAAAGAATATAAATATGTTGCGTTAAGATGCACCAGACTACCATAGAGAGAAGCCCGAAGAATGGCCGAGGTTATGGTAAACTTGATGTGTCATAGTACTCCTGCATGTGCCTAACAACCAAAGAATTTCTCGAAGCCACATATTATATTTTTCCATAAAGTGAAAGTGATTAAGACATTTCAAGGTTATAATTTCACATAGGTGATAACTTCATCAAACTCACTTAGGGAATCTGAAAAGCATGCTGATTGCCCAAAATGATATACATTACAAGGCCAGTTTTTTTTCTCGCAGTTATTACGTGAGTGTAATGCTAAAGATATTCTCTTCTCCCTTCCTGGCATACCTTCAGAATAAAATTAGCGTTCCAACCACAAATCAACATGTCACGGAGCAAAATTTTGTGTGATTTTCCACCTGACGTCTCGGCTAAAGGTAATCAGGGAGCCTCAAAGACCTAGAAATATGACAAGGCAAAAAATGCGTTCTAAATGGATGCCCTTGATATTTTCCACTCCCCCTGGGAGGAAGCGAATAAGAGCATTACATAATTGTAGAAATTTGGTAAAGGAAAATATTCCAAAAAGCAAATGATAAATGACTCAAAGTGTGTTCATAGGCAATGAAAACTTAGCTTCACAACCACCAATCGGCGAAACATATACACATTCATAGCATCCCTGGTTTAAAAAAAAAATCGAAGATAACTTAAAGGTCCAAATATGAGAAATTCCGCAAATCAATTCGTACCTATTGTTTTCTATTGGGATTTTATTTATGGCAAAAAATCCTGCAGGGCATTCTCATATCCACGGAATGCTCCATTTTTTTTATCGCGATTGCCGATATCACTGCTGTGATATTTTCACTGAGAAACTTTTCATTGAAATCTCCAGTTTTTGCGGCTTGTTTGAGTTGTGCATGGAATTTATTGAGTGAACTGAAATGTGTGGATGGTATCGTTCATAAACTATCAAATTTTCTGCTAGAAAATAAAGATATGACAAAAGAACAAAACTTTTTCGGGTATAAATCATTTTTCTATTCGGGTGAGGGAGCATCCGCTTTTCAACTATATAATAGTTTCAAGTATAGTGGAAGTAGAACTCTCGTTTTTTGTCCTGGAAATGGTCTGACTAGTGGGCGACGGGCGACGGAAGTCGTTCAGTTCAGACAAAACTGCGGGTAAAAAAAAATTGTTGCGTTTTTTTTATTTTTGAATGCAGAGCGGAATGAACATAATTCGTTCATTTTGTTTTCTACTCTTTAAGTGCTTTCGTGGAGAAATAATTTCCGTCGGAAATTTATAGATCCGGTAGGATTTTAATTAGAACGGAATCAGGATACTGGAACAGGATAGCTTGTATAACACAAGAGCAAAAAAGAGGAAAATAAAAAGAGTCATCTGCAATTATTTCCACGGCGGATCTGCTTCAACTGGTTGAATGTCATTTTTTACCACGATGCACTAATACTCTACAATATTAAAAGCATATTAACTTCAAACAATATTTCACTTTAATAACACTAGTCCCACGATAGCCGTAAAGCTATTTAGTTTTAAACTAATTTAATCTAGTGCAGAGAATGGAAACCACACTCTACCCCAACAATTCAAGAAATAACATCCATCCAAATAGAACCAAAACTAATTTGTTCCATGAGCTGTTTATACAATCTATAGATACTCACCGGAGGTGATTTGATGGCGTCCAATGAATACAAAATTACTCTATATTAAGGTTACCGTCTCACCGAAAGATATTTCGGGTACAATGGGGATACAGTTTGATGGACATGTTTTACGTATTATGCAAGTTTAGATATTCCTTGACAGAAACCTCTTTGTTATTTTGACGAAGTGAGAACAGTATTTAGAATGGGTTGGTGATTGCATGGTTGAGTGATATCGGATAAGTTCTTTTAGATGATTTGAATACTAATTTACGCAACTATAAGATGTCATGTTCTATGTTACCATGGGACGGGATGATTACTCTATTTTAGGAACAAAATAAACCATTTCTGCTAATCCCAATCTCTTCTTCAGATAGCACACCACCTTCTTTGCCTGGAAATTTAAATAGCTTGTCGATAGTTATAAAATCCACAGAGTTTTCGCCAAGCTCAGGTACAGTTTGGATGCAGTTTGATCTAGCGATTACAACTGCAGTGGTATCGAAACAATTGGGAAAGTGTTCCTCCATTAGAATCTCTAAGGATTGCCGAATCAAGTTAGTCTACTCCCCCCTCTTACCCTGCGACAACACTTGCAATTTTTCTCGTCATAAATGAGACAATTTCATAGCTTGCTTTAGAAGGAGTACAGGAAATTTTTTTAAGTTTTAGGAGACGGGCAAACATTTTTTATTTATCCCCTGAAATTGCCTTATTTATGGCAAAAAAATTTCTAGTAGAGACCCAGGATTATAGAGCAGTAGTTCCAGTTAAATGGGTGTTTTGGAAAGGAATTTTCCCAGCCTTGATATCTCATCGATATTCTCAATGTCTTCGCGGAAAACCTACGGATAAATAATTTGTGCTCCCGAAGAGCAGCATAATACGCGTTCCATGCTAGTTCATATTCCTGCGGGGAGATCGGTTGTGTTAGCTATGCCTCTTCCCCATCCGCTCGCCGGTTACACCTTTTTATCATTTTTGCTTTGTTGTTTGATGAACTTTCATTCGCTACACTCTAAGCTCATGAGTGAGGATCAGAGCCTCCGTATAAGGGTTAACGAGTGCCCTTACCTTTTCGTCAACGCCTGCGCGTATTGAAATTAGACAGATTGAAATAAAGAGCCTGCCAGTCAGTTCTTTGAGGATTTCTATATATACATATTCTGACTTTCCCTAAATGCATCGAATTCAAAGCGTATGGCAGATACTGGTGGTCGGATACAGAAATCTCTTCCAAAACTCGCCAGTTTCGAATGCTCTAAGTTACGAAAGTTATTGCAAACGTATGTTTTCTAGTAACAAAGGTGGCCTCGTAAAGGGTTTCATACAGTACTTCCCAAAACGGTGTGGGGTGTACTGGCATCGCATGCGAGTAATATATCTAGGTTCCTGGTAGTCGCATAATTGATAATATTTTCCAACTCTTTAGATGGGGGTAGCTGTTCCTAGTCCTTCTTGTTCTACCTTCCTCCAATCTGTGTTTTATCACGTAAACGAAAAAGTAAAAAACGCTTGGCGCAATTTGGATTCAAAAATAAAAAGAAAATAATTTTCTCACTTGTGTTAATATAGTACGGGAAACCACAAATTAAGTGCGATTCAAGAGCTGACCTAGAATTATAAAGAATAACAAATTTTTGATACGCCGAGCTGTGAACAATGACACTCTTCGTTGTGCATCTTGTTCTGAAGATAAGTCCGAAAAAATCTACACCCACACCTAGAAATTTATACATTTCGATGATGTACAATGCTTTATAATTTGTATTTTGAAATTTTCAATAAAATCAAATTTTAGTAACTTCAACTAATCCAGAAGAAGAAGAACCACAACTTATGGTGTACGTTTCTTACTACTCCACATCAAACATGTGGTCAAGTGTTTCAAATCGCATATAAAATTTAATAAATCAATTTATCTGTGCTCTTTCGCTCAGATCCTTCAGACAACGTCTGCCTTATATAATATTTCCATAAAATCCTGTCATAATCTGTCTTCTCTTGACTCCTTTAATAAGAGGAACCATCTGGTCAATTCTATTAAACTGCCCCCAACAAAAGGTACATGTGTACCTACATAAAATACCCTTCCAGCTTAGCAAATAAATTTAAATGATGCCAAGAAGCCACCCATGCTGTCATATGGACATGCTAATAACCCCCAAGTTGCCCTAGCAACGTGTATAAAGGTTCATGGTCAATAACTAAATTTTCCTCTTTAAACTTTTATGAGTGCTTTCAAACATGGAAGCGACAGTAACGAAAGATATTATTGGGACTGGAATTGTACAAGTTGACAGGGGATTGACAGTAGGAACCATCCATTTTAGGTTTATGCTTCTGTGGACAGAAATATCGTCATCGTGATTTGTGGTGTGTTGTGTGCAGTTGTTTCTTGTTTGTATAAGAAGGAATGACATAGAAAAGTTTTATGTAGTCATAATAGAAATGGACTTATCTTAGGAACTTAAGCTTTCAGGTCATTACTTACGTTACGAGACTATTACGTGAAGTAAAGGTTGTTCGTAACTAGTTACGTAGGCAATATAACAGGTAAATTACAATCGTAAATGTTTCGAGAAGTTTGGAAGTCATAAGATGAGAGAGGATATCTGAAAAGTTTCGTATACGGAAATGCTTTTTCCGACAGAGGATATTATTTTGCTACTATCTTCAGAGAAGGATGATGAAAATTCTTTAAGAAAATTCTTAGAGTTTAGAGGCTTATTGAATCATTTTAACCCATACTAATTAAGGTGTAATAATAGCTTCGGAAAGTAGAGTATAAGGATAAGAGCTATAGAAGACACTTGTGTCATGTGCAAGAAATTAGTCTATAAACTAGAAATTTCATTAGAAAAATGCCAAATAAAAATAAAAGAACGTAGGTGCTTCTTAGTATCGATATTTGGTTTTACCAACTCATAACAAATAAACCAATAAGATATTGAGATTAAATGCTAATTTGGTCCTATAGATCATCTATACTTGCATCAAACCAAAAATCCCACAGAATGGTATATTTCAATAGAATTCGGCTATATTTTCTCCCATTAGATCTACATATATTCAGCAAAAAAAACTAATAAACGCAACAGTTTCAAAAGCTTTCCTCACGCGCCCAGGATATTCCCTCGAAGTAACCTCAAAGAGAAACCTTGAGGGTGCTCGTTGGTTTGATGATGTAAAACGAAAAATTTTATTTCCTTAAAAGGCATAAATTACTTCTCAATAGCAGATTATTCCACGTAACGCAACATCAGTTTATTTTTACGATACTTTTAGAACTTCTATAAATGTGTTGTAATACGTTTCTCGGTACTTTTTTTTAACGAAAACTCTGTAGCGGTTTTCATATAAGCTCTATTAAGCCCATTCAAATTCTACTAAATTTACGGCAAAAATGCCCTATTAATATACGGATTTTAGTAAAAGTCTAGTTTCCTCAAAACTTCACCTTTAATTTGAATGCACTAATAGTAGCCGAATGTTAGTGGAAAGACTGTTACAGTTACGAATGGCTAATGGATGATGTAAGAACTCTCCATGACTCTGATTGATGGAAGTATGGCATTACTACGTCAATATTTCGATGGAACGTAGTAAAATTTAGAAAAAAAAAGCTTCGAATGAAGCAAACGATACAAAAGCACCATACACCTCTGGCTCTGTAAAGAATTCAAAGAGCAACCCAGCAACCATGATCGGGAAGGAGAAACATGGTCGTACCTTCATAATCTAAAAATGAAACGAACAGAACCATTAAAAGCGATCTTTAATTTACGAGAGCAGATACTCTCCAATAATGTGCTAATAAAAGTAAAATTAGACAAGATTAACGATTTTTAATTACACGTTACCAGCACCATCGATAAATCATTGATAAAAATGCCAAATAAAAGGGTCCCCAATATGGAACCTTGATGTACACCTCGCGATTAAGACACATGGAGCCGCGAACGAATTGTCAACTTTTACTCGTTGGCTACATTCTAATAAAAAGTTTTTAATTATCAGTGTAGCGGTATTGTCGAAATTAACGTGAGAAGAAATCTTGCGTGAAGGATATTGTGGTCAACTTAAACAAAAGCTTGGAGAAATCCAGGCGAACGCCTTTTACAATTTTCAATTTAGCATAGTTTATAAATCTGATGATTTTATGTCCTTATGTCATAAAGTTCCTTTGGATTCAGCAGAAAAATTCGCTTTGATTTCTATAACAATATTTGCATCCATAAGAAGGTGATATAGATATACAGGGTGATTCAAATCAAGGTACCTCTAACGAGTTACACTCCCTCAAAGATTTTTCGGCTTTGAATGTTCCCAAATGGAAATGATTGCTCATAGCTTTTGAACCGCCCAATGAATTCTGTTTATTTGTGGTTTAGTTGAAAGCTATCATAAGTATCTTTCCTCTGGTACCTCACTTGTTGTTATCGACGAACTATTTTTGGAAATATTATCAGAAAGAATCGAAAAATTGCAATATTTTGTCTAGAATTTTGAAAAATGAAGCCATTTATTTCAAAAAATTTGTTCCACGGAATTTAATTTTATTATTGTTTAAAAATGCCCCTGATGTCACTTTTGTTCCGCAAAACTCTGTAGCTGGCTACCTGCAACGGTTTTCCAATGAGAGGTAATAAAGTGTATTTAGGATGGACCCAAAAAGTCAATTGTCAATTTTTTTATCAGCTTACCTCAAGGAATCACGTGGTATAACCCGCGGTAACTTGATCTGAATCACCCTGTATTTATAAAATACAAATTAATTAAGTCCACTTTCGTTGTTTATGTGAACGAAGTTAACTTTCGCACTTTGCGGCGACATATTGTCCAAATTTTCCTTGGATTGAAGATTAGAATATCAAGAAGAACTCTAAAAGCCTTTATTTATTTTTTTTTTTACCGCAAGAAAGACTGTAAAATTTGTACTTTGTGACTTCATATTTACACTTCTGCCCTGGAGGACTGAGATATATTTCCACTACACTGCAATAACCAGAACCTGTATAATTTTTAGAAGGGTATTTTCCACATGACAAACTTACATAATCTTTCAATTTCAATATTCATATCTTATTTCAACCTCACTCCCCTCATACCCCTCATTATAGAATTTCCACTGAAATTGCATTTTAAGTAACGACCAACAAACATTTCCCATCGTTATCCTTCATGAATAAAATGTACTCACTTTATGCAGGACAATGCACTTGCAGTTTGTCTGCCTGCTTCCCTATTCATCTGCTTTCAAAAATATTCATGAAGCACATGTCGAGAAAATATCCTGAATCTGAAACAATGCAATGCACCCTGCACCAGAGCTCCCCATTTCGTTCTTCCATTACCAAACTACATTTCATCTGTTGTTGTTCTACCTACTCATATCCTGTTTTGTTGTCGGATACATATAAAAATGCCACTCATGTAGTAATTCCGATTTATTTTGGCTTTATATCACCGTCAATTGCAAATATTTGCAACCAATCTATAGTGGAACAGATCGGCAATTTGTTCCGGACAACTACAAGTAGGTAAGAGTACAAAATCCTGTCGATTCGCTACGGACCATATATATACCTGGTAAACAATTTTCAATATGTAAAACGAATGGTGTGTCATATATCTTAGGGTGAAAAATCTGTCGACAAAATTTCGTCTGCTTTAGTTATTTCGTTGTAAAATGTATTCGGACTTGTTTGTCGGACCAGTTGACAGTGTTGACATAATAACACTGCAAATGTTTGTATTCAGTGAATTATTGCTTTAGACTTTTTTGGTGGTTTAGTTGACATTGGAGTGGAATTTATCAATATCAATCCATTGAATTGAGATATCTCAATTTATCAAACGATTCCCTTTTACACAAATCTAATTCGGATCACACATATCTGTTCTTTGTTCACCAATTGAATGTCTCATTCCGAATAAATCAAATAAATTTCTTTCAGTACTTAAATATTCATGAATTTGCTCAAAATATTCACAAATATCATGGGTTTGTTTAGTACACTCTTATACGGGCCGGTGCTTGTACTCGACGATGTTTGTTTTGCAACGAAACAAATTAAATTCACCACCAAATGACCCCTTTCCAGACCAGAGCACATTAACTACCTCTGGATAAAATAAATTAATTTGGTTCAATGGACTAATAGTTTCCATTCACTTGTTCAATTGAATGGAATGGTTTACGGTGAATTAATTGAATGTTCCTATACTTATGAAGTACGTCCCGACTCCCGACTTTTAGCAGCTTTTAACGTTTATGTTGTGAATTTATAAAAGACATAAATCATCAAGCTGGTGGGTGGCCGAACGAGAAGAAGCGCACGTCTGTAGACTTTCTTCTCTATGGACGTGGGTTTGACTCTCCTGCAAAGTTGAGTAGGAGGTGAGTAATTGATGCAGTTCTGCTGATGAGAATTGTACTGGCAAAACCACTGGGATGTTGCATTGCAAAAATATCATGTAAAAAATTGTGGCTTCTTTGAAACATTGGTCAGGATAAAATTTTCAAATTCCCTTATTTTTACAATTTCTTTCCATGTAAAAATATTATTGAGAAATAGGATTGTTAATAATTAATATACTGCTTGATTTGAAAGTGTGAAATATTGTAATATATACGTATATGTTGAAATGCATGGTTCATTACTAAGGGGATTTCTGTGAATTAAGGGAATTAGACATAGTGTTCAGAACCTTCTGCAATAGGATGAAAAAACTATATTGGGGTCCGAAAAATTAAGAAAGGATAGGAAGAATACAATTTTTTTCAGATCATCCAAAGCTCAGAGGACAACCAGTCAGTGTAACTTAGGTGAAGGGAAATTAGGGAAGATAAATGTGCGATATTTAAACCAGACAAATGCTGCAAGTGAGCTACAATTTGTGGCATGAAATTTTTACTCTACAACATCCATCACAAGTACAATTCTCGTCAATAGATTTAATCGTTACGTTAAGTCTTAGAAGTATTCTGACGGAATTGGGGGATAATAGTTTTAGAGGGAAGGAAGCCGAAGATGGTAGCAAGGAATGGCTCAACTCCTATAAGTGTCGCAGGAGTTGAATCTGGGGCCTGTAATTTTTGTACTATACACGAGTAAACTCCTGAAGGCCATCAAAAACGTGAAGATCGATATTTATGTTGTTGATATTGCTCTGGTAGTGAAACATCAAAAGAAGGGATAACGATTATTTAACAGAGAGAATTTGATATGTTTTTTGTTTATGAGAGAATTTGATGTTATCACAATCTGCGTTTAAATAGCACTTACTGAACTTCAGGATAAATTAAGCAATTGTTGAATCAGTCTATAATTTCGAGATTCTTGCCTGGGGCAGTACAGTGTATTCTGATTTGTTGTGGTTGGATTGGATGCAAAAGACATTTCAAAGGGTTTCGGCAAATTGGTAATATTGTGGAAAAACGACATTCATGAAAATATCTGCCTCCACTTGTGATTTCCGACCAATTAGCCTCTTGTGTCTTTTCTCTAAGGTTTTCGAGAAATTGTTATAATGGCAACTCAAGAAATACTTGTTAAATACCAAACTACTGGGTGCATGGCAATCTGGGTTTTGTTCTACTTAGACATAACTGTGGGACTATTGCGCTAAAAGTAACATCTGATATTCGTTTATTCCTTGACAGTAATCAGGTTTGTTTTCTGTTCCTTCTTGATTTCTTATTGAAAGCCCTTGAAAACATTCACCATGTTAAATTATTGAATAAGATGACAAACCAGTTTAGCTTTTCTCGCGCTGTAAATTTTCTTATCAATAACTTCTTGAATGGAAGATTTCAGAGAGTCATTTTGGATGGACGGCCTTCTTATTATGTTCAGCTGCACTGTTATGTCCCCCAGGGTTCAATCCTTGGTCTATTACTTTTAAGTATTTACATTAATGACCTTACGAAGATCACCCGGGATATACCGTAGTTGCCTTGTCATGCATATTGATAAGTGTGTTACTCGCATAAATTCTGACCTGCATCGCATATATGCTTGGAACGTCCCTTATATTAGAAGAGAGACTTTAAATTACTTCAGGTGCTTCGTTTGTGGAATTTATTAGCTCATTACGATCAGAGGGCGCGCTCACATAATGCATTTAAAAGACTCGTGGATAATACTTGTGTTAAATATTTTTTTGATTTTATCATTATTTACTGTTAGTATCTCTTTCTTTTTTCTTTCCCCTTTGTAATTTATAAATTGATATTCTTCAAATTTATCTATATTTTTATTTTGTTATTGAATTATTTTTATTTGCTAAAGTTCTGTATTAATTTAGTTAATTCTTCAATTCTATTTGTGGTTTAGTTAGCTTTAGTTTAACTTTTTATCTCTTACCACATTTTCCTAGTACAAAATAAAGATTGTTATCTTGTTATATTTTTCTCCATAAATAAATTAATAATATAAAATAAAATACGAAAAAATACTCAAAAACCTTTTATTTCAAGAATCAATCGCCGAAGTCGAATTATGTTCGCAAACAATTACATTAATAAGATAAATGTGTTTTGGGAAAAAGTCTGTTTCTCGGATGAAAGCAAATTTTGTATGATTGAAATAAAAGATCGAAAAATCGTTTGGTGAAAATCAGGCACCGAATTAAATAAAGAAAAGTGCTGAAAAATTGGGATTAGGCAATGATTACTATTTTATACACGATAATGATCCCAAGCACATATCGGAGATTGTTAGGTCATTAAATTTTAAGCTAATTAATATTATTTATAGTTTTAACTTGACTGCACGCAGACTTTTTCTACTAATTTTTTGTGATTTTTATTTATTCTGATTGTTTTTTTCATTTTAAATTTGATCAGAATATATAATGTTTTGTAAATATACAAAGAATGTATAGAAAATAAATATTATTATAAAATCCACAATTAGGGTAAAATTCCCTAAAAGGTAATTTCTTGGTGTAAGCAGACTTTTTCGAGATAGTGTACCTATGAACTACTCATTTAATTACTAATCTTGTGCACATTTCTTTTTCATGTAAGAGGAAAACGATTATAGACAAAAATTAATTTGACGTTTTGGTTTTGTAAAAGTCAATAACGAGCACTTCAAGAGGCAGGGACACATTTTTATAGAGTTGATTTGATATTCGATCATTTTTGGGTACTTTATTGTGATTTCATAGGAGCATATATCTTTTATTTCCTTCCTTTACTGCCTTGTAAGTACTATAGATTGTTAAATTTTATTCAAATCACAAAAAAAGCAAAAGTTATCTTTGCCTTTGAATTACGTTTCCTATGTATGAGTTTTTGTCCTTCCCCTGTGTAAAAGGAAATATTTAACTCGGTTTCTCTCCACCTTCAGATAAAATTGGAGACACCATGGAAAAGGTCCAGACCGATTCACTTTAGGAAGCTCCTATTCCTATATATTCCTGGTCATGTCTAAAAGGACAATCTAGATACAGGTGTTAGGTCAAAAGTGTTCCCCTTACACACGTGTCAAATACCTTGCAATTGTTGCAGGCTACCATTCAAAACTAAAGTTCTAGGAAACCTACATCAGTGAAAAGCATCAGTTCTGTGTAAATTATTAATAAAGTGATAAGAATAATTCTCTCTGTTACCTACTTATGCTAATTACATAATATGCTGATAATAAATTGCTCAGAAAACCGCAAAGATAGCAAAAAAATATTTCTGAAAGCCTCAAATCCGAGATTCTGTAAACCAACAACTTATTACTTAAGTCAACAAAGGCAGAGTAGAAATTGCTTCCTTCCGTAACGTTACGGAAGGACGAAGTTCCTCAAAAGTTGTTAATTAGCCAATTAAGGGATTTTCCACACATACACGATTTCTATGTGTTACTCAAATTCTAAAGAAATTCTTCTGATTCCCAGTTCCTACTGATGGCGATGATGATGATGTAAAAAAGGATAACTAGATGTGGGCAGATATACGATTTCTAGACGGTCTGAAGATGAAACTGATTAATTCTGGTCAATAAATAAGGTCAACACAAGCTCAATTTGATCCAATTTCACTTTTGCCAGGAGTGGAGCGCTTTTTGGAAGTTATATACAAATGAAATGGAAATGAAGGAGTTTAAAGTTTTGACTCAATAATTCGGAGGTTTGTTTGAAAGTGTTTTCGAATGATTAGACTCGGTGAACCACATTTGTCTGTATTAATTTCGTTCTCAGAAACTATTCACATAAAAATTATTCCCCATATATTAATGCTATTCTAATGAAGAGGTCATTTTGTCATCTTAACCACTCTCGTCACCAATGTGCAGAACTTGAGGAAATTTGTGGGCGGATGTGGAGTGTTTCTGTATAGCGTAGATGTAAGTAGATAGAGATGATGCTGTGACTGACACAACACTGCCCCTGTTCGAGGGTCGAAAAAGTTACCTTAGAGAGTTTAAAATTCTCTCAACTAACCCCTGCCAGTTCAAGGAATTCAAAAAATTAATTATACAATTACACAACAAAATTCATTTTTGTTAAAAATGTTCACTACGAAGTTCGTTGAAAATGTAACCGCTGCCACAGACAATTTTAATCTTCCACGTCATGAAGTTACAAAAGTTCATTCACTTTTACAGGGATATCCAAGCAAATATTTTGAATTTGTTAAATGTCACGAAGAGCCTGAAAATGATTTTATGGAGGAATTCAGATGTTTAAAATTCAGGCAAGAGGAAACTTCCTTTTTTGCTAAGGGTCATAACGGATGCTGCAGAGAAGCACAGCACTGACGGCTTTCGAAAACGAACACGTAAAACAAGTCCTTCCAACAAAAGGACCAAGTGGAGCAATCATAATTCCTCGTACTCAACCTAATAGCAGGTAGCAAGCCTTAGTAATCACTCCCTATCCGACGATTCTCATTCCTCCTAATTGAAAGTCATGGACCTTTTTATTCAGTATGTAGTAATAATACATCTTACGAAAGGTGTGTAATTTTGTTGAGCTCGAGCACAGCTGATAGGAAATAATCTCATGGGGAAGCTTAAAAAGCTAAAAATTTATGAATGTAGAAAACTTACTCATATGGACATTATCTCACTGAAGTCTCCTTGGCGTCATCTGCAAATGGTGGAATGGGGAACTAGATAGCCTGCGACCTTTGTAAAGACATTAGAGAAGACGAACAGGATTGAGGCAAAGAGGCCATTGCACTATGCCATCGGATAGTAAGCTAAGGAAACTCAAGTGATCTTTCTATCGAAACAAGAGAAAAAGGTTTACGCCAAAACGAAATCCTTTATGCCGGTTAGTCTGACATCCTTAAAGAGAGTGCTCGGGAGGGTACTGGCGGACTGTCTGGAGTTTCTATGCTGAAGGAGTATCCCTAAAATATAAACCACAATGCATATCAACTTGAACTACTTATGCTCTTTGCATCTGAGATGTATTTGAATTCGACGTTGATCTAGAAACACCATATTGAAGAAAAAATCAGAAAATCTAAGGTAGCATTGTATCAATGTAGACTTTTACTTCGGCAGTCTAGTAGCTTAAGGCATGCCAGGTAACACTTAGCCAACAGCTAGATAGAGTACAAATGATGGCATGTATAGAAGTTACACGCACGCACTACATCAATAGCTATGGGGCGCGGCCACCGCTGGATAAGTAGATACGGGTGTTTTCGATACTACATCCATTTGGTAGAGTTGACTCATCTGAGTGTCCTTATTGCGAATATAGCACGGACGACGACGTGGATCCGTTCTTCATCTAAAGGTGGAAGGCGGGCAGAAGAGCTGTCATGAAACTGGAGCTGGTTGACAACAAACGGCATAGTGTGGCTAATGTTGTAGAGCGTACACACAAAGGACCAAGAGATCCCGAAAAGCGCTCCATTGGGCAATCAAATCAAAAGGCCCAGTCCGAAATAATTTGGAAGGAGGTTCCAGATCGGAGTCCTGGAAGACCGGAAAATCCTAAAAAAAGAAATCCCGGTGACGTCATCGATACCGTTGGTACCTTCTATTCCAGTCGATACACCTTGAATTAGCTTTCGCATCCCTGGAAGGATTTGTTCAATTTGGTCCTATGCGTTTGGACGATCTGGCGCAGTGGTTTATGCACATTGACTGCCATGTTCTTTAAATACGATGTGGAAATTATTGGAGTATGCACCATGACAGAAGGGCTTTTAGCATAACGTCCCTGAAGTCGAATTCAGTTTTTTTATGACGAACCCTTCTATGGGTTCTTCATCAAGTCAATATGCGTTAGCTTAGATTTTTGTATTCTCTTTTTACTAATCCAAACATAAAAGTGTTGTCGTCTCCGCAGAGCACTGTCAAGACATAAATGTAATTAAGTGAATTTGTGTACGAAGTCACATTAAATTAACGTATCTTATCACTTCGATTATCTAAATTGAGTTTCAAAACTTTACAACAAATGACGAAACATTTATCAGTCGGAAAATCGAACTTGAGTACAGTGTTACAACTTGAGAAATTTTGAAGGCAGTACCTACAAATTTAAAGTTTAAACTTTGAGCCAAACCTCAAGCTTTCCCATTTCTCGGTGCAGGAATATGCTAACTGCTACGGAGTTGTCTATTTACCAGAGATGGTAGATCTTAATATGGTGAAATTCTGTTCCCTGCACAATTTCTGTTGAGGGAATCTGTTCTCTAGGTGTACACTTTGGCTTCAACTTTAATGCAATTTCCCAAAAGTCGCTCTATAGTCAGCCATCGAGAAAATTGGATAAAGTCGACATGGCATAAGTGTTGGAAAACCTGTGCAATTTTCGTTTCAAAATTCTTTTAAAAGTTGTTCTGGAAATTAAAGTTTGATTTGTTGATATTGCGACAATTGTGACACGTGGGAGACTGGAATGCCGAAATACAATTGAGAAACTCATTGAGATTCAGGTACTCACCCACACGTCTTTTGCCCGGTTAATTTTTCTAAGGATTTAGATGCATGCGAAAGTCGTATGCATATCAATATAAATCTTTTCTTGAGGACGGACATATAATGCTGAAGGAAACGCGAGTTATAGAAAATAAAGTGTACGCGCAGAATACTTTTCCAGCATAGCAACTCTTGTAATTAGCGTAATCACATTACCTTGTCATGCTACTTTCCGACCCCAAACAAAAGTCTACCCTTAATTCCTTAAACATTTCCACGTCAAATACCATAACGACACGCAATTTTGGAACAAGGCGTACAAAATCACGATAAAAGGAATTGATTTTAATTAAATCTCCAGCTCCATTGTAACACGTGTGGAATCCCATTCAGACAGCTCTATCAGAAATTTTCCCTTTCCACCGAAACCTAAAATCTCAGTTTTTCTTTGCCAAGGGAATCCTATTCTAAAACACTGTGATTCCAGTTTCGCAACTGTTTGAATCGATTGATGGTGGTATATGTGGCATCCTGGCGCAAATTAATCGGTTCATTAAAGAAAATTTCTATTGTCTTTTGGGAGCTATTAATTGTTCGTGAATTGGCAAAATTAAAGGTGAAAGATTAAGTGGAAACCAAGGTTAAGTTTGATTTGCCTGAGCACGGAAATTTTTCTTCTCCGGTTTATTACCTTCCTTAAATGGTTCCCGAGGGGAAATATAATGAAATTTGGTTAGAGGATTAATGATGGGAAAGTTTACATCTCCTGTGTTGATTGAAAGTGACTCGCCTTTTTCTCTCCGTTTACATTAGGGATTTCTCTCTTCTCATTTGTGAAGAATAAATAAATGAATTTCGGGATTTGTAGGTATCAGAGCAAAAATTAACTTAATTTAATGCTTCTGAATATACGAAAAAGTGTGGCCAATTTTTAGAGGAAATAGGAATTTAGGAGTTAATTTATAAGCGAGGGTAATTTTTATTTCAAGAACAACATAAATGTAAATTCACAAAAGTGATGAAGCTTAAAATCTTGGGATCTTGGTTATAGAATTTTGATCAAGAGGCTAATGGCGAGGGGGGCCGGCACTCTCATGAGCACAGAAGAAACGACCCGAATTGTTGATGCGCTCTTCTCCACACACTCCCCACGGTTGGACGCACTCGAATCGGAGGTGAACGTGACGCTGTCCTTCACCGAGGAGAAGCTGGGAGTCGCTGTAGCCTCCCTTCGCAAATGGCAGGTCCCAGACCCGGACGGGTTACCAGCGGAGGCCCTAACGTGCGCGTGCCGCCCTAAGCTCCTACTCAGGACGTACAACGCATAACAAGAAGACGACAAAAAAATTATAAAATTTTCGTAAGAACAAAAACAATACTAAAACACCATGAAAAGCAAAAATGGAACAAGTATAGTTTTTTTAAGGCATTGCTTAAGCTCAGTGGACAAACCTATGATGCACCCCACAACTTAGGCGGAGGAAAATTCAAGGGAAGAGGACATTGGAAATTTTAAAATGACAAATGTTACAAATAAACCATAATTTTGGACATGAAATTTGTACTGTGGCTTCACAAGTACAATTCTTGTCGGTAATAGAATTCCGAGAGAAACACAACAAGAAAAATTTTCTAACAAAAACGAACTAAGTTTTTGTATTGTTTTTCCCCGGACACACATCACCAAACAAAACAAATCTTTAATAAAAAGGAATTAAACTACGATTCTCTCATACCTCTGAACGAAAATTCAATAGCGAAAAATCCAGAGCAAAAACTAATTAACACGTGTTTAGCACACTTTTGCTCGGAGCTTTTCGCTGTTTCAGTTTTGCACGTAGCTTTTTGGATTCCATTTTTGTCCTCAAACGTCTTCGCTCACATAAAATTTATAGCTCATTTTTGCTCATAGCACGACAATTGGCAGCAATAACTTAATGGAACGGTGTGGTAAATTATCTCTTCCTATGGCTTCAGATATAATGTGCTATATTGCTTGGATGAGCTCTTTGAGCTCTTTCACGAGATGAGAAAATGAATTGAGGATATCGTGGCGTACTATAATGTGGTTGATGATAATGTTTGTTCATTTAGTGCTTGGGAGGTGTTACAGCTGATGGAGGTGAACTAACTTAACTGTTTTCTTTCAGTTGAAGACTTGTTTTAAAATTGGGGTATAAAAACTGTTTATATCATGGAAACGATTCCAGCCTGAAGGCATAATTTAGGAATAATAAGTCATCATCTACAATAGACAAATTTGATTTTATAGATTAACCTTCTGCCTTTCCGAAACAATGACGAGATCTAGGGTCGATGGGTTAGATTTTTTAAAGAAAGTAGGAAAAGAATTAATTATATTCGGACAAGGGTACATTCTGTTTGGACAAGGGCCAAATACACGATACAAGATCCAAAAGCATTTTAATAACTCGGTGTAAAATTGATAAATAAGATTTTCCAACACGTTGCAACATTAAAAGATGTAACTATAGAAGAAATATTTGGCAGGAAACATTTGGAACATATCTGTGATTCCTTACAAATTCAATTCCAAGTATTATATTTGACAGCTCACACACTTAACTATATAAACAACATCGAAAACTATAGGACTGTGCTAGGATGCAGACTTCTAAACCACTGAACCCAAATAAATTGGATTTCGACTTCTATTGGAACTTTTATCCTCTTTAAAGTTAAGACAAGAGTCAGAAGTCAAGTTCCTCATTACCACGACTGAAATTATTTTCATTCACAGTACTAATGAATCTTTATCTTTCTCTTCCATTATACGAAACGCATAATGCATTCCAGAAACGAAATACACAATTGAATCTTCTTTGAATCTACTAATGAGTAATGTGACAGTATCTACAGATTTCAATAGAGCAAGTACTCCAAGGAAATTAAATCTCTTTTTCCAATAATTGGAATAATTGTAGAACCGCATTGAAAGCGTCATTAGGGTTGATATGTGCTGAACGAAAGCTACAAAACATTTACCCCAATTTATCACGAGAAAATCTCGGGGAATTCTGTTGTTCACTGCTGCAACAACCATTCCGAAATCCTCTTCACGACAACAACTTTTATCAGGAAAGGAAAAAAGTAATCTTCTCAAGTACAGAGCACATTTGTTTCCCTTTGCCTTGACTTTTCATTAAATCGAAATCTTTCTTTATAAAGAGGATTTGGACAAGAGTCTTAATTGAAATTTTCAAATTACGAGCAAGAAATCGGATATTTTCAATTGAGTGAACACGAAAAAGAAATATTTCTATCTACATTCAATTTATTGAAAAGACATGTTAACTTGTCACCAGATAAGATAAAGCAATCCTAGTTAAATCCCTTGGCAAATTTTTCTCTTCATTCTTATATTCCTCTCCGACTGCCTTGTTTAGCCTTCAATTTGCTGGCGGCGATGATATACCCTGATTTAGTTGGTATATTTTAATACAATACTTTTTCTTGTTTATATCCCCGATGTCATTGAAGATTTAGCATTTTCTTTATTTGCTGCTTGTTTTTCTCCATCGAACTTTGTATTATTTTAGCTGGAGGGAAATAACAAACATGATTGACTGATAGACATGATTTTCGTTAGAGTTTGACTTCTCCACACTTAAGATAAAGAAATCAAATTTTGAAATCAAAGATAAATACGCAGAAATAAAGTCCTGTTCTATGGGAAAGAGAATGTGATGAACACGTGTGCAAAGATTTTTTCAATAAACTTAAAGAGCGCCATCAAGATTTTATTAAGACATTACGTGCCGTAGGGGTCACCGGTGCGGTGAACCCCATTTAAATATTCTCTCTAGACTAATGCATTTTAAGCCGTAGTTCTCTCACGAAAGCTGTTATGCTAATTGTGACATTCAAAGTGTTAATTAGAAATAAATTTTCTTGAGCGTCCCGTGGAGTAATCAAAATAATTAAGAGATTGTAAGCTTAAAAGGATAAAGAAGGAAATTCAAAGATATTTTCATGGAAAACAAGAAGGCATTGGTAAAGTTTCTGAGGGCAATTAATTTATAACCATCAGAAAACATTGGGACTTAATTTATTTTACACAACTTCCCAGGAAAATATCCGCTTCTGCACCTTAGCGTGATGTTTCTGGAGAGTTTTTTTTTCCGACTCCAAGTAGTACACGTTGATGTATGAAGACGATGGTCTTTACATGAAGTCCGCAAACAAGAATTCTGTAAAACAAATAACCAATTGGTTCCAACTCAAGATAAGGAATCCTTTCTCTTCAAGGAGTGTAATGTTGACTGCGACACTAGAAAAACAAGAAAACCTGCCGATTAGGGAGAAGAAAAAATCGGCAGTTGGACAGTACCAGAGATCGAGGGGCTATTGAGGGTGCTGCAGTACCTTACAGACTATATACATATTGGTTTGCAATCTTATACCTATATCCCCCCAAAAAGAGCTTTCGGCACGTGTAGATAAAATTGGCTTTTTTAGGAAATTCCTCAATTTTTGTGACCTCTGGAACTTAGACAATCTCCAGAACATTATAAAAGCTTTAGTCCCAAAATCCCGTTAGCAAGCCACAAAAATAGTCGATATACAATGCGTGCCGTTACAGTAGACTTTGTATTTGCGCGGTTATAAGTCCAAACGGAATTTCATTCAAGCGGATTTCTTTTCAAATATTTGTAACATATGTATATGTCATTTTCATAAATGTATATATAATATATAAAATACATAAAAGATAAAGGGGCAATGAATATCTCGAAATATTATGGTTTTAACCCATTCGAGACGAAAAACACACCTTGTGTGTGTTGATAAAAAGCTCTCTCACTGCAAAAGCATTTTAACATGGGGTTTTCTGAAAAATGTGGCAAAAGTTTGAGAGCGCAAAATGAGTCACTTGGCAGTGATCTTGTGTTTGCTCCGGGCCCCGGGGTCAAATTTAAAGGACACTTGCAAGTCAACTTCATTAACTTGGCAAGTGGTCAAACTCTTTTCGGAGTTGCCTGCAGGATTTTCATATAACATTGATTTCTCTATTGTAAAACGACAGCGGCCCTGTTCTACAACATTGTCCAATAAAAAGGTTACTAAAATTATTCCAAATATTATTTTAACGTACAATCAATCTTCATTTATATATTTATAATTTTATATTTTTGAAAAGCTTTTTTCTATAGAAATATCGTGAACAAAAGACGCACCACCAACAATAACTCACATTAAATAAATTCGAAGTTAACGGGCTCAAAATAAAGTTCCTCAGGCTTACTTTAATCAATCGAAATACAAGATATTTTTCGCTTACTATAAATAATAAATTCAGAATGGTTTTTAGATATGTTGATGAGGTGGCCGTAATAGGCAGAGCTTTCGGTAGAGTAGATGACATCGAAATATTACTAAAGCAGGATAACTATGTTCTCAACAAGCATTAGGGAAACAAACAGACTCCTCCTTAGATATGGGTCTATACAAAATTTCACTGCAAATAGTTGAAATTTTAAATGTTCAAATATCTCGAAATATATTTTAACTTTATCAATAATATCAATGATATCGAGAAACGATGGGTTTTATTGCAGCATGAGATTCAGAAATATCAAAGCTAACAAAGCAATAAAAGAGAACTGAAGCTTTTTCAGCGAAGAAATCTGTTTTTGTCATCATTTTCTAATGATTTACTAATTATCCAAATTTTAAACTCAAGAGTCAAGACGTTTGGCATGTATTTTTTATTGGATGCCTCGCTCGAGAGCTGTAGACAGTGTAGACTGTGAAGTATTTATTACTTGCAGTACAGAGTGAGGAAGACGGAAGATGTCAGGCGAGGCATCGGTGGGCAAAAATTCGAGAAAAAGCGTTCAATTCACTGTTTGCCTTAGGAGCTGAACAGTCTTTCTGCTATTGCTTGGTCGATGGTAGTAGCGACTTTTACTTATATGCAATCCCGATTTACGTTAAACAGATTTTATCATCTGCCCATTATCATTTTGTCGTACAAATTCATAGCCACTAAAATCTATTTCTTCAAAAATATTTCTACGTGATTTTTTTCCTTGTTTGAAGCTCTATCTTGGCTATGCGTTGGATATTAATTCCACTTTAATTATTTTATCTTAACCCGTTCACTTTACATTACCACTCTACTTATAGTAACAAAGGAATTATATCAACCGAATAGATCAATATTTTGAAATCGATATTTGAGCATCATTCGCGTATTTGGGCCTAAGACCAGGTTATAACCCTGTGATGCGTAGAGTACAGATTACACAAAAAGGTATTTTGAGAAGAGGGGGTTGGAACTAATTTAACTTGACAAATGTTTCAAATTAATCCACACGTTTTTTTGTGAAATTTCGCCTTGATATCTTCAACCACTGGTATCCAAATAAATCACCCTGCCCTTTGCTGGAATCGAACGCACGCTTACAAGCACAAAGCACAAGGGGTTTAAAATTTTTCTAGAATAATCGCAGATGAATTTACTCATCTGCGGTCACGACTTTACCTTTTTTTCTGATGTTCTACTACACTTTTCCTATACTGGAATTCACTAATTCTAAACAAAAATCCTGTGATATTTTGCAGTATATATAATCTTGAAAAAAATGCATATTGCGTTGCGTGTATCTTCTAAATATCGCGAATCTCTTTAACACGTTGACTGCAGAAATTAGTATAAAAGCTTCTGTGAGAGAATTCCATGTTAAAATGCCTTTGTCG
>QYTT01090851.1:0-13355 GCA_006980735.1 Dasypogon diadema
TTTACTATATCAAAGCGGGTTAAAACCTACACACCTTAGCCGGTCTGTGGAAAGCATGCCTCTTCTGAAAGTAAAAAAACAAATTCACTTCCCCTTTAAGAAAAAGTGATCATCCCTCTCTTTCAGATGTATGTAAGATTTATATTAAAATAATTAGTATCTCTCTTGGAATTGTTTTGTTGTTTGTTTTTTGCATTCATGTATACAGTCATCTTATTCTTGGGTCGTAGTCTCTTTCATTTGGAATTTTTGGCAGAGTCGGCCTTCTTGTTATTAATGTTCGTTGCTCGCGAGCGTGTCACTAGTGTCAATACATCTACGTCAACTCGACTTGACGGGAACACTGCCGTGCCACGAGTATACAAATTTATGGATGCAGTTGGAAATAATATTTTTGTTCGTTAGGCTTGCTATAGAAGTACTTTAGAATTGTGATTGTCGGTGAGTGTATCAGTGACAAAATAAGGGAACATTGACTTGAGATATTTCGTAATAAAATATTAGGTACAAACTTGTAATTTGGGGGGTAGAGGTAGGTTCAGTAACTTACTTTTGGTAACTGACAGACTTCAGCTTTATCCACAACGGAGATACATGGGGATTAAGAGTGCCGTGAGTTGCTTCGAGAATTTCCTTCCTAATTCTAATCACCTGGGTGTATGCAATTTGGACCATGCTGCTTGTACAGTTCTGACCGATATTTCCTGAAATATTAGCCTTGAATTTTCCCTTTGAATCGTTTAATGATGTAATCTAAATGAAAAACTCAGTAAAATTTCGTTAAAATTTGAAACAGTCGATTCAGAAAATTTCCCCCAGATAAAAAAGTTTTCGAAAAGATATTTTGCAAGAACAGCTTCACATCGTATCAAATACTTTAGAGAAATTCTAGAAAAACTTTAAGGGTACTGTTAAATTGCAATAGTTTTTGCAATTATCGTAGGTGAATCCAAATGATTTAAAAAAAATGTTCGCACTTGACTTTTGAAATTTATTCAAAGAAAAAGCTTGCACAATATAAATAGTTTCTCTGTACAACGAAAATTACTTGGCTCTTTGAAGAAACAACAACGAATGAACCTTTTAACCGAATTGCCTATTTCTCTCGCTAACAGCTTAACTGTGATAACAGATAACTGATGCTGTGATACACATCTGTGCAATACAAAACAAATAGAAATTTCTATACAATTATGAATTTTTTGTTACTAGGGTTTGGTTACAATGGTAAACATATTAATTTTATCTTGTTTGGATTTCAAATATTTAATATTGGTAATTATGACAAGGAGTGTATTAACAGTTGGTTCTCTGACAGAATTCAAAAGGTTACCTGATTTTTGGCGTAATAATCGTAAGCTTCAAAATAATGTAAATATAACTCATTCAATAAGAGTTACTTTTCATATAAACTTAATGCTGAGCTACCACGTAAGTAATTTGGGTCAGTTAGAATAACCACTTCTGTACACTGTCTTGAATAATTCTCGTCATAATGATTATATATAATTTTTTGATACTATTGAATATCTCCAAACCTTTTTCCGGTAAAAACAGTAAAGTTATAATATCGGTTATGAATCTATGTAAATTTATTGACATTAACTGTTAGCTTCATGTGGAATTTTACTGGAGTACCTTAGGTGCACAGTGCATCAATTTGGGATGCTTTATATGCCTTACAAACTTTGTGCCTGGGTCGTTTATTATATCGCAGTATAGTGACAGGTAAAATAATCCGCCATCCATATCAAATACATTTAATGGTTCCGACGTGATCCATAAGTAAAACATTTGAATCACGTACAGTACAATTCTTTTACTGGTACCATTGATCCAGTAATAAGATGGCATTTATTATGAGGTAGCTATCCAGCTAAGCAGCAAGTAAATGTTCGTCAAGAAGCTATAATTGGTTTATACCAATTACGTTATACCCTAGACCAGTGATTGTGCCGCGAAATTCTTAAAGTGTGCCACCAAATTTTAGAAATGTATATAGTAAAAATGATAGTGCTTTTATTATTACGAGTAAAGTTTACATTAAAGAAAAGTACTTACGTACTGTTGTTTTTGTTGTACATATTATTTTACATTCAAAATTATTATCATCAACTATTTTACACAGTGTATTATAGGTAAGTAAACAACTTTTAAACTTATCTTTTTCTTTGTGTGCCGCCAAATTTTGAAATCGTTAAAAGTGTGCCGCGACAAAAAAAAGGTTGAGAATCACTGCCCTAGACGTAGGGAAGAAAAGAAAATAATGCGTTTGTAGTTAATTGTCCGCGACTACTTACTTATTCTTACATATTCGCATCTGACCTTCAAACCTATAGGCAGTCCTACCATCCACAACCTATCGACACACCCTTCAGCTTTAATATTGGACCCGCCATTTTGAATCTCCAAAATTTGACTCCAGAGCCCATATGGACATGATGATCGAGAAACTCTTGAAAAAGTTAACATTTACGACCGCCATATTTGATCCGCCATGTTGAATCCTTAAGCGTTAGTGTTAAATTCGTTTGACGTTTAGAAAACTTTGTCCACCATATTGGATCCGCCATTTTGAATTTAAGAAATTCGACTCTGGACTCGAAAACCTATATATGCATAAACACTTTATATACGCAAAAACTTTTGAAAAAAATTTACATTTACGGCTTTAAAAAATAAAACTTTCATGTGGCAACCCTCTGAAATAGTTACCCAGCGTTCTCGTTTTAGAAGAAAAATATCGATTTTTTGTTTGATCTACCTGTAGTTTTCATATGGCAACAGTCTGAAGGAGTTGTCCAAATTGGACCATTTACGAACGTGATCTTTCAGTCTTAATAAGATACCTATGTACCAAATTTCAACTCTCTAGCTTAAGGCGTTCTCGAGATAACGCGTGGACGAACAGACGAACAGACAGACGGGCAGACAGGCGGACATCTATTAAACAACTTCTTCTGTTCACCCATTAATGGCCATATAGTTTATTTCTGTGTATCATGAATATTTTTATGCGTTACAAGTGTCTCTTTAAACTTATAATACCCTACACCTAGGTTATAAAAATGACCCTACTGCGAGGGAGACTCTATAATATTACGAAGAATGTCTACGGCGACGAGCAATGACATGTGATCAAGAATAATGAGAATGCCATTAGAGGTTTACCCAAACTTTCCATTGACCATAAGTGCTTTGCTGAGTAACACCATAATTCCTTTTTGGAGAAATGCGAGCAGTACCCGAAGTCAATTTAAAGAAAAAATAAGAAGCGTTACGGTGAACTAGAACTATGAAGTTAAATATGATAAAAACTGAAGTCCTATTGCTGATAATAATAACCAAATCGAGCTACGCAAAAACACTGGAAATACAAGAGGTGCTTTTTTCAAGGTATTACTTAAGTTCAGGCCCTATGATAGACAGCACAGAGCACAACTTAAGCGGAAAAGAATTTTAAATGTTGCAAGTAAGCCACACAATTTTTGGCATGAAATTTTTAATGTGCAATACCTCAATGGTTTTGTCAGTAGAATTGCCATAATCACAGAACCAATGAAGACACCTGTTCCGGTACTGTGCATATTTACAGAAGATAATTAGGAGTTATTGATTATGGATATCTAATTGAGACTAATTAAAGTTATTGGCATTATGCAACCATATCCGCAGAAGGGGTGCGCAGTATAATCCTACCGACCTACTTGCAGGAATAGAGAAACTTCTACCACATTATCTAGAAAACTGTGCCACTTCTTGTAAGACACTTTGAGATAGATATGGTATCAAAAGACTACTGGTCAGCTACGGCAATTAACAGAGTCTATAACTCTAGATAGAGCCAGGATTTACCATCGGCAGCTCGGAATCGTTGATATTTCACATCTTCTGACGAAATTAGATCAACAATCACTGGCCAAACCAAGAACCTACAGTATAATTTTCGAAAATTCGTGCGATTAGTGAAGTTCCTCGATGGATGTCGATGACTTATTTCTCCAACCGGAACAACCGGCCAAGACAGATTCAGTCAGAAGATGTTTGCAAATATCCATTTAGGTTCAAAAGTGTCATTTGGGGATTATGTCGATAATTGTATATCGAGTTCCAATAGCCTTATAAGCTCCAAACAATATCAAAAGTAAGTACTACTAAGCCTTACTAAATATGCTCGGCTTTAAACTAAGAAAATAGCGAGCGAACCAAGAGTGCGAGGATCAAAAGATCCAGTTAGACTTTGGCAAAAGTCAGTAGATAAAGCGGTGGAACCAAAAGTAATCAAAAGAGAAGTAGCAGCGGACATTGCATAATTGTTCGATCCATTATGAATAATGTCAACAGTTCACATAACCACAAAAATCTTTCTCCAGAAGTAATGGAAACTAAAACTTAATTGGAACGCTGCCTTTCCCATGGAGATGCACACCTAGCGCATTAAATTTCTTGAGAATCGAAGAACATTGAATGTCATTTACACTACTTAATTATTAAAAACCTTGCAATTGTCCCCTCTCCCGTCGTTTATTTCCCCTTACAAATTAGTCAATTACACAAGATAAAAATCAGATGATTTTATCAAAGTGCACACACGTGCCAAGGAAAGTGTTTTTCGTTATTTACCTCAATTACGAGACTTTTTAATACCAAAACTATTTAATAGACCAAGCGATCGCCATGAAATATCTGACAATGTGTAACAATAAAATAGATATGAACAATTTGTCAGAGTCTAGGCTTGTTGTCGACACGCAAATTTATCAACAGGTATTATCGGTTGTACGAGTTTGAGAGCACAACATTTAATTAGAAGATATAAAAATCAGATACGAATGACTTTTTAGAATATGAAACAAGAGTTGAATTTTGTTTATGTTTTCAAAACATTCAACTCAAACTTGTATTGTGGATATTTGCACAATTGTTCAAAAGTGTCTAATCGCATCACTCCCAGAAACTTATCGATGAAAAAATTATTTTTCAGTTATCTAAAACAGGAAAGAATCCCTTGCGCAGTTTCATTTTATGAACAGCTGATTCGGAATTTAGACAAATATTCAGAAATCACTCTACAGCCGTAGGTAATAATATAATATGTACTAGTACAAACAGCATTTCACAAGATGGACTAATACCTATCAATTAATACCCAATCGATCACAGTTAAGATAACTCCAAATGTATTCGACGGAATTTTCTTTGAAAAATATCCGCGATAACAAATCGAATCCAATGAATGCAAGTGGAGGTAAAGAATGGCATACGCAAATTCTACTGCTATAAAATTTATAATGCCCTTAAAAGTCTTAAGAACAATAAGATAATTGACAGGTGATAAGCGAACTTTATCAGTTTTACTTTTTATCAAGACATGTCTACCTGCAAGACATTCAGGAAAAATATTTCAGTTCACATCGGAGTGTGGTTCGGTATGGCTTGTATGATGTAAATTTGCCAATTTCTGTGTTCGATGAAAAAATAAGGAAACAAGTGAAGTTTGTAAAAATAGTGCAAAAGTTCATTTGAATACCACTCAATCTATTGGTTGTAGTTATAATTTTCAAAGTTACAACGTTATGCTGAGTATGAACAGAGATTTATAGTGACGTTCAGTGAACAACCACCTGGTGAAATAAAAGTGATAAAAGTGCATTCGAAATACACTAGAGTAGGATTAATTGTAAGTTGTTAGTTCTAAATGGTATACCCGTGTTATCTAACAGTTTTTCCATATAAATTCACGTTTCGTCTGGCGTCAATATTTATACATTTCACTTTAAGTTTTAAGCTGAGCAAATACTTTAATACTTTAACATGTTTGGCATGCCTTTGTGGCACAAAAAACTTACGAGATAACCAGATTAATTTGGTTTAGATTATCAGCACCAAAGTTACTTATCGCACTTTTCTTCTTGAACATGCCGAAGAATTGAAAAGGTTTCCGAACTGACTTTCGTACGGCTTTCTGGGCTTTCTTTTTTAATAGTCTCCCTCTAGTTCGATACATTCTTTACATTTCTCATACAACACCTTAATACCTTTAAGAAATATTCTCTATCTTTCTTATCAAATAGAAACCAAACCTGGGTTGTATTGTAGGTGGTTGAAACCGTCAAAGCCTCTTTCTCTCAAAATGTGCCTCGTAACCTCAGTAATACGATTAATAGCCTTGTTTTACATAAACCGGAAACCTTTACTTAATTTGTTCCTCTTCTTCTCAGCAACTGCTTATCGCACTTCGGCCAAAAATTCTTCTTCAATGATCTTACACCCTTTTGAATTAACTACATTGTGTGGACTCCGCGTCATACTGTCGAATCCATGTCTAGTCTATAGTCAGGTTAGGAAAACGTGAACAAACTTCGTCCAAATCAGCTCAGAAAACTTCCTTGATTGTTTCATTTCAACCCCCATTTGCACAAGTTCGGCAATATGAAGGAATGTGAAGTCCTTGTATTCCCAGTGCAATAATCCTTGAAAGACTATTTCGATTTAATGACAAGTTCTGTAAAAGAGTTAAAAGTTAGGAGGGGCATTTATCCATGTACTAAAGTAAACATAAATTATGTCCCGCCTAATCGTTCACTTTCAAAAAATGGCAGGACTAAGTAGACAGGGACAATCCACGGCCGACATAGCGGAAATAAAATAGAAAATAATTAATAAATATATCGTTCTTTGGGATGTTCACAGCCATTTACAGCAGGTTGTCAGCTTAGGGCTGAAAAAACTGCCGCAACCTCACCAGAGAAGTGAACTAGTTTTGGAAGGATAGTCACTGTGACAATACCAACCGATGTCACTCAGGCGTGTCAGAGCATCCTAAAGTACTGGCGTATCACCACATTTAAGTGGCCCCCTAAGTCCTTAGATTGGCAAAGAGCACTACACAGTAGACAACACCCATAATAGACATAATAGACCCGCGACGCGATACCAATCTCGAGTTCATTAAGAACGCCCATGCCCACTGCCTTATTTGGATCATCGGAAAAGAAATCTTTGCGAGGACACTGGCCGTATGCTTGGCTTTTAAGGAAATATTCACGGCATTTACCTCTTAAAATTTCGAGGATTTTCCCAATTCTGCAGTCGTTGTCGAATTGTGAACATCGACTTGTCTGTTAGCAAACAGCGCAAACAGTGGGACTCTCCGGCTATTCAAGATCTCGAGTTGGTTCATCGTCAATTCCCCAATACGGAGATCATTAAGGATATCATTAAAGGTGGTGTCTTATGTTCTGCGACAGTTCGCAAAAACTGATCATATGTCACATAATGGTTTCGCCGACTTAGTTTAGTGGATGAGGAAAATAGTAGAAGCCACCGCTAGTCTTGGATGCAGATACATTAGGTTTCCAAACAAAATTACATTAATCCCACCAAAGAAGTTTTGGTCATGTTTCAGCTGCTGTAGACGAAGGTGGATATTTCGCAGTATTAAAAAGGGCAGCATAGATACCTCGTCAATGATGAGTCAATTTATTCATCTTCATTTTTGTCGCTCCCTTTGAAGCATCTAATGGTCGTAATGTCTCACTTCTTTCATTTTCATTGGGAAATCCAAATGTAGAGTGAGAACTTTTCCTTCGTATGGTTTGACCAGTACTTTTAAAACAAAGGTTTTCCCTATCCTAACGCCATCGATCAGAAAGACTTAAGGATCAGAATTCGATGTCCCGTTTAATAACTTTAGGGATATTTTCTATCTTTAATTGTCCGGTAAATCGGCTCACCGCCCGACATCGTTCACCATGATTTGATAATAATCGCCAAAAATGTATGCAACAGACAGATGGAAAATGTGATAGTCCATTTCATCAGGTTGCTGTACATGATTTTTAGTTTGATACTCCATTCAAAAGGATTGATTTCTTAGTTTTTTTGGATATAACAATATGGCGTCTAAAATCCACCATATTGTTTTATTTTTCATTTACTTGTCACTCTTGATATCAAAACAAATCTAACGAAGTCTCGTTTGCCAAAATCGGTAAAGTCGTTTAGGCTACAGAAGAGAACGCAGAATCAGACATACATACAAACATCCTAAAAATTTTTGTAGGAGCCTCACGGTGGAAACCTATTTATATTGATGAGAATAATTAAATATGAGCATTTCAAAGACACTTACTTGAGGAAGAACGAATGGAGTTATATTTACATGTAAGAGACAAAGTTGCGTTACCTCTTTAATACGTCCAATAAATCCTACTTAATCCGTCCGTTTATGGTTTAAGTAAGTCAAACTTCCTCATTACATCAATTTTAATACCATTATCTGCATATACAAAGAAAGTCTTTCAAAATAATTAGCAGAGAGTCGACAATACCAGTGATCAATGTTTTGACGAAACTTGATTCTTTAATGGAGTGCACTCCAAATCTCTTGTATAAGTTATCTCATTGCATATCTCAGTCATTACACCAATTAGATATTATACTAAATCATTTTCCTCAGCAGATATGGCATAATCTTCATCACTTGTTTTCTTATTATTTTATTTTGCATTACGATCTTTACTGTAAATAATAAATTATTGACAACCTGTGTTTCGGCTATAAATTAGCAATCATCAAAATCTTTACGTACAGGTCCAAATCAGTAAAGTAATCATTAAGAAATAATTTTTATCACAAAATTTGTGTCTACTTCTTATCGGATACAATTTCCCGCCAAGTTTAGGTCAATAAACTTTTCAAACGGTATACCTTCAGGTGGAAGATTAATTTTTGTCGATAATGAACTTTGTGCCGTGTTCCACTTTGGAAAAAAAATATGGTAAGCTTTCAACTTTTTTTCAGCTATTGTACTTTTGATTTTTAGATATCACGGAAGTTAATTAATTGCAAAGAAAGAAAACAACAAATTTTTCATTTGTACTCAAAAATTTTAATGATAGGCTTCTCTAGATTGGAAAAGCAGACTTTTGAAGAACCTTGAGAAGTGGTATTTAACGATAGTACTGTCACAAATATTATAAATAATGCAAGAATTAATTCCTCACATATCTTAGGTATAAGTAAATTTAGAAGAAATTTGAATCCATTCAACTTGGAAGGATATTAAGGATCTTGGAGTTGTTTTGAACCTTCGGTTATATTATTCTAATAATATAAATACACTTTTAAGCAAAATTATCCTATAATCTTTGCCGCTATTCTTTAGGGGATTAGCATTCGCTAAAACCCTTCTGCTCTGAGCACATTTTGTGTCCCTCCTTGAAATTGGATATTTGAATTTTGTAAAACGATAATAAAAACATCCCATAAATTGGTGATTATTATAGACCTCGCTCTTGTGCCCAAAACCCTAAAGGTGCACATCTATAGATTCATGATCTGAGAATGTCATGTCCATCCAATGCAAAATTTGCTATTGTTTTCATCCCAGGGTTTTTGGGAAAATTTGTATTTGAAACCACTCAGTCCTATGTAATTTTATCTGCAGATTTGCACATATTATCACAAACGAACGGTCTTAAATTAAAGATAAACAGGAATAAAATCACGATCTCATCCATCAACTGATAGTCCATCCGTGGGTCAATAGATAACTCTAAAAAAACAAATACAGATGTCCAATCCATAAATCTTGAATCAAATCAAACTAACATTGCAGCTCCAGCGGTTAATCCTGAACCTTATGATACCCCAAGTGGTGGTTTCTCTTTTTATAGTTTTAATACCGATCAGATCTTGGAAACCCTCTTCTCAATTAAGGCACAGGCGGTAGGGCCTGACGGTCTATCCCCTAATTCCCTTCGACTTTTGGTGCCCTATGTAATTAATCCTTTGTCTCATATCTTCAACCTTTGTTTGACTACCTCACAGTTCTCTTCATTGTGGAAGCATAACAGTTGTTCCCAGCCCAAAAAAGTCGTTTGCATCTCAACCTGAAGATTTCAGGCCCATAAGCTTTCTTAGCTTTTTAGGTAAGGTGTTTGAGAAAGTCATGTTTAAGCAGATGATGGCAGTCAGGCTTTAGACCTGACCACAGTTGCGAGACCGCCCTTCTTAGAATTGTCACCGATATTCACAAAGCGCTTGACAAGGACCATCTGACGACATTGGTTTTGCTTGATTTTAGTAAAGCTTTTAACTCGGTTGACCATGCTAAGCTACTTGAAAAACTTGCCCCTCATCTGCATTAAGGTTCTTGAGAAGTTTATTGTCAGGCCGTATCAAATATGTTGACTCTATAAGAAACCTTGGGGTCCAGCTAAACTCTAGATTTAGCTGCTGTAGTCACGTTAGTGCGGTTCTGGGAAGGGTCTAAGGAACCCTACGTCAATTGTAGATTAGTTCTGTTGATCTAAACAGCCATCTACTCATGAAACTGGCAAAAGTAATTATTCTGCCCCACTTCTTGTATTGTAGTCTTGTTTTTAGTTATTTAGACTACATCTGTCGGAGAAAACTGACGGTGGCCTTTAACGATGTTGTGAGATACGTTTACAGGCTCCCTCGTTTTTCCCATGTCTCACTTTTTGTTGGCACTTTGTTGGATAGCTCCATTGAGACATATCTTACAAGACGACAGCTCTTTTTTTTACATAGAATCATTTATGAAAGATGCCCATCTTATTTATATGAAAAGTTGCAGTTTCTGAGATCGTCAAGGCGACCACAAATACTTATTCCGGGTTATGTGTCAAAGTTTGGAGAGCGTTCTTATTTTGTTCAGGCAATTTGTAAATGGAACTTCCTATCGAGTAATATTCAGTCTATTGGCTCCAGCAGAGAATTTTGTAGAATGATTTCTACTGTTGTATTTTGAACTTGGTGCACACTATAAAGCTTTTATTTTATTTTATTTTATTTTATTTTATTTTACTTTTAAATTATGCGTGGTTTCTTGATTTGCAGATTTCCTTTATTGATTTTGAGTTAGCCTCTTACTTAATTAGTTTCCTTATAGACCTTCGTTTCAAAATATGTTTCATAAATAAATTTATATGTGTAATCATTTTCAAATACTTAGTTCGAGTTTTAGATTAGATTACAATTACTTAGATTTAATTTGATTTTCTCATGTTAGTACGTCTACAAGACTTACATTGTCTTTTGTACTTGATCCAAATAAATAATACGAATAAATGAACTATAGCTTGAATCGCAAAAGTATAAATATTTCTAACTGTAGATGAAAACTGGTAGAAAGAACAGGTGAAGGGATTCGTGGTCTAAATTACAGGATTTAGTAATGCCTCTGCACTGCTCCGATTTTCAAGGACTCTATGCAATATCGATAAAGGTATACATACACGACATACGCTAAGAAGCTAGGATTAGGAAGAAATATTGATATAATCATCCAGGCCTTAGTCTGGCGAAGAGGTTAATTACCTTCTCGCAACAGACGACCAGCTTGCGCATTGAGATTGTGAAGGAGATCATTACTGGCTTCCTCACTGCACACTCTCCATTGCACTATCAATCGCAGAAAATGGATTTTGTTAACGATCAATGCCTATTCTGTATGGAAGGGGTTGAAACATCGGTGCATATGCTCTGTGAAAGCGAAGTCTTGTGATCGTTTAAAGTTATAAGTTGCCACCTAGAAGCTATTCACAAGGTGAAAAGTTGATAAGGTGAGTACTCTACGAACTCATCGGAGCCAACAAACCTCGGGTCCTGAAAGTCGCTCCTTCTTTGCTTAATCGGCAAAAGGAGGATCCATTTTGGTGTCAAATTTTCTGAAAAATGGATCTTGTATGATAACCGGAAAAAGGAATAGTGGCTGTGCATTATTCCTTTCTCCCACCTGGGAAAACAATTACCGCTGATTCCTATTCTGCGGAAATTGAAATAATCCACGATAAATTAAGGCACAAATAGCCAGCATTGGCCAACAGGCATGGCCATATCCTATCAATCGCAGAAAATGGATTTTGTTAACGATCAATGCCTATTCTGTATGGAAGGGGTTGAAGCATATGCTCTGTGAAAGCGAAGTCTTGTGATCGTTTAAAGTTATAAGTTGCCACCGAGAAGCTGAATAGCTTGTGAATACAAGGTGAAAAAGTTGATGAGGTGGGTACTCTACGAACTAATCGGAGCCAACAAACTTCGGGTCCTGAAAGTCGCTCTTTCTTTGCTTAATCGGCAAAAGAAGGATCCATTTTGGTGTCAGAATTTCCTGAAAAATGGATCCTGTATGATAACCGTAAAAAGGGATAGTGGCTGTGCATTATTCCTTTATCCCACCTGGGAAAACAATTACCGCTGGTTCCTATTGTGCGGAAATTGAAATAATTCACGATAAATTAAGGCGCAAATAGCCAGCTTTGGCCAACAGGCATGGGCATATCCTGTTGTACAATAATGCATGACCACATGTCGCACAAACAATGATACTAAGACTGGCTCAAATGGCCGATAGGGATGGTACCATGATGACATTTAAAAGAGGATCCCTTGCCTGGAGAGAACAGGCATAGGGATTCATGGTCCAAATCACAGAACCTTACTATAGAGCCCAGCGCATATTTAACATCGATAAAGGTATACATGATCCAAAAATAATTATACTATCGGACAGTTAGGTGGAGCTAAAGGCACTTGTCTCATTCACTTATAAATCGAAACTTGTATGGACCTCCTTGAATGGTCTCAAGTAAATACCACCAACAGAATCACCTTAATGTGGATACCAGTACTAGATTATCAATGTTTTGATGGGAACGGAACTTTAAGTCGGTTTTTAAAGGATACAAATTTTTTATGGCTATTCAAAAGACCATTAACTGATTAATTTTAGCTATTGGGAAGCAAAAATCAGAAAAAACTATTGCTATTATCGATAGCAGAAATATTGCATATTCTGTACACAGTGGTTTAAAAAAGTTAAGGGCTACCTCCCAGTCTTGCATATGATGAATAGGCGGGCAAAATCCTTTGAGGGTTGCCTTCCTGCGGCACAGACTATAAAAATTTTAAATTAAGTAATAGCGCAACTTGCCATGTCGAAAATAAGTTCCCCAGAAAATGGTTTAAAAGTGAAGAGGCCAAAAAAGCTGGTAGGGAGCACTTTATTATTGAAATAGATAAAGAAATTTGTGTAGTATATTCGTCTTAAAGGAAACTGTATTGAAATTGATTTCCTCTTCCCTCTTATATATAAAGCCACAGTTTTTTTATAAAATTTCACTTTCTTTTCAGTTCACGTCATCACAAAATGATTGCCAACGTCTACAATATATTCTCACGACGGAAGCCCATCACAGATTCATCAGAATCAAAGTTAGCAAAGGTTTTAACAGCCTTTGATCTAACAGCACTAGGAATAGGTAGTACCTTAGGAGTTGGAGTGTATGTATTAGCAGGAGAAGTATCTAAGAACTATGCAGGTC
>QYTT01090856.1:29407-39652 GCA_006980735.1 Dasypogon diadema
GCTCCAACGATGATACCTTTCCTGAAAAGAGAACGAAAATTGAAAAAGGGAAAATAAACATCAAACAAAACAATAACACAACATGAAAAACCAAAAAGGTAGCACTCAAGCAAGCAAACCACAAAGAAATTTAATTCTTGACAATTACAACAACAGGTAAAACTAAAAACATAAAAAAACTACACGAATTTCATGCGCTGACATAAACTAATAACACAAAAACATAAAACAAGCAACATAGTACAAATTAAAACAAATTTGCATGAAATTCACAGACATCTGAGGTGACAATTCGCAAAAAACTTTGCACCTTGACAGGTGTCCGCGAATTTGTAAATTTCCACGAAATTTCAAAAACAACCCATAATTTGCACAAAAAACATTTAAAAATGATGAGTTTCACTACACTCACCTGTTTTATAACACAATTACACTGAAAATCACATTAATTTCACGAAAAATCACTTCACTCGCGCGCGTCACTACCTCGATCAAAAACATCGCGAACTTCATAAACAGCTGACATTTTACACATCAAATTGGATTAAAATTTCGCGACGAATTTGATGGTGCTGAGAGATTCGCGATATTTTCGGCGGTTTTCGCGATTTTTTATTTATATATTCGCGACAATAAGTGCGAGACAATAAGAGAGAGCACGTGCGAACGAGACAGCACAACTTAATTCTCAAAATCGCTCTCTTCAGCGAAATAAATGAAAATTGAAACAATTATATCTGCCATCGCCATATTATAGGAAAAATAAATTTCTTAATCATACTGGCGAAATTCAATGAAAATATTTATGGGAAGGCAAAAAATAGATAAGTCTTTTAACAAAGAAAATTACAAAAACAATTTGCATAAATCTTAAAGAGTGATTTAAAAGATATTTAGAAAAATGCACAAATTATGGGTATCTATTTCCTGGAAAATATGGCGGCCTAGGCTATATAAACGGCGTGAGATGTAGGACTCGTCCTCTTTCGTTCTTCAACCATAGAGGAAAAACCACATGCCAAGGTGCAAGGTTTTTTTTGGAACATCAGGTGGTAGCCATTAAAAATAAAACTAAAAATTTTGTCAGAAATTGCAACAGAATCACCGCATGCCATATCGTGATTCTAAGTGCAATTTTGAATTTTCTTTTTTCAGATTCAACGAAAAACAAAGAGAATTTTGTGAAGTGAAGTGCAGTGAAATAATAGTGTAGAATTAAGGTTTTTTAGGATTTTTATAGTTTTTTTTTTTGAGCGAATTTTTAATTGTTAGTTAAGTTATCTTAGTAGAGTGTATTTTTGAATTGTGATTATTGAATTGAATTAGATTTAGAAGAATTAATTTGGAAAGGGAGTAAAATAAAGGCTAGTGAATTTTAAACCGACAAGAATTCATTTACATTCCGCTACACAAAACCTTACAAGGTGCCCGTCCTTTATCCTAATTTCCCGGATAAACTTGCACTGGACCTTGTCAGGTCCCAACAATTCGTATCCCATAAAAGAACAAATTTATAAAGGAAAAGAGGGTGAACAAGCTGAACGGAACCCAGGAGAACGTGTTGTAAAGGATTTGGTGGCTCAATTTGCAAAGAGTGTACGTACAGTAATAGCTGACAACTTCTTTACAACGCTACCCTGGCAAAACTATTGCTGTCATGGAATCTGAATTTCGTTGGAACAATAAAGTCAAATAAAACTTGCATTCCGAGGGAAGTGCTGCCTTCTTCAACACGTCCCGTTCAATCAACTGTTTTTGGCTTTTGTGACTATACCACTCCCTGTTCCTACGTCCCGAAAAAGATTAATTATTAATTAGTAATTCTTTTGTCAATAGTTCATCATAGGAGGGATGTGTCCGGCGAAAAACAAAAACCTGAGGTAGTTCATTTCTACAACAAATATAAAGGCGCTATTGATAATATGGATAAGATGTTGAGGGAACTTTCAACCAAGAGAACAACAAGACGTTGGCCGCAGGCTTTCTTTTATAATATTTTAGACGTATGTGCTTTGGCTGCCTACATTATTTATGAACATAATAATCCATCATCAACACATGCCACTCATAAACGTCGTCAATTTTTACAGGATCTGGGAAAGCAACTTGCTTTAAAATTTATAAATATAAGAGCCAGAAATCCACAAATATACAGGAATTTCAGCAGCAGGTCAGGGATTGAATGTATAATTGGAAAGCCATTGGAAGTTGAAGATAATTCCGCGCCTACCAGCAGTACTTCGAGGGATACTGCCTCAGGTAGTGCCAAGCGAGAAGATTCCCCTGAGAGAGCCGCTACTGGACGACTAAAGATTGTAGGTAATTGCTACATTTGCAACTCATCAGAACCTAAACGACGTCGCCCAACTAGAAAAGCGTGCTCAAGTTGTAAACATCCAGTTTGTGATCAACATAGTATGAAAATAGTAAAATGTATCACTTGTTTCAATAAATAAGCCAAATATATTATGTAAATAAATTTCAGGAATTCAAAAAATATTGTTGTTTTATATAATACAATATTTTGCTTTGGGTTGAAACATCAAGATTGATGAAGATTGTAGTAGGTTTCCAGATAAAAACTATGTGCATACCCGGGTATGTCGGGTTTGGACGGGCGAAGTATTTTTTTTAAGGACATCACTTTACTCCTTTTTGCAACAACAAAAATGGGAAAAAAGGAATTCTGTTTTAAAAGAACACCAAGAACAATATACAGAACTTTCAAAAGATTTGCAGGACATTACGATGAAAAAGGACGTCTTGAAAATGGAAATACATACCCGGGTATGTGGGTGTGGACAGAAGGGTTAAAAATTGTATTTCACAAAACGAGATCAGTTCACACCTTCAACACATTTAAAATTATCATAAAGCTACGTAGTGCGGTTCAAGCATTCGTGGCCTAAGGTAGAAGGAGGGGCGAGAGAGGAAAAAGACAGTGGTTATTTTTCGGGACAGTTTTCCTCTCCTTTTCTCAAAAATGGCTTTACTTACATAATTCCTGCATAATATGTGGTGTTTACAACGGTATTACGCTCCTTGAAGTCCAGCAGCAGAATACCTTTAGTATCACAGAAAACTGTTGCCGTGGCCTTCGCTTTTTTGGGCATTGGTTCTCGGGGGCGATGCCACTCCATTGAATTCCTTTCAGACATAGAATCATGGTAAAGAACCATAGTCTCATACTCTGTCACAATTCTATGGAAAACACTGTCTACATCGTCTTTACACAACTCTAAAAATTGCCGCCAGCACTCAACTCGCCGTACTTTCTGCACTGAGGACAGAATTCGCAGTATCGTCTTGCGCTGATTTTTGTCATACCCATTCTCCGTATACACGATCTATCCGCTCTTTAATCTCCATCACGCAAATTCTTCTTTTACTGCAGCATGGTATTAAGTTTTTCACGTTTTCACTTTTTTAGGCAAGATCACTTCATTTTTCGAATCACTATTTCAAACTGTTTGAGAATGTTGTTCCGACAGGGGCTTTTATACCCTCAAAAAGGTTGAGGGTATCAGGTAGGAAACTTTAGTCAGAACCCATCGGGGCCACGAATACTCGGACCGCACTACGTAGCTTGGAATGCCTCGCAAAGCCTAAGTACGTATATCTATGAGTCCAAAAGCCTAAAATTGTAATTAAGGAACGTAGATAAGTGCTGCTTGGGATTTTAGAAAATTATATACTGTTTCCTGTTTACTGGGGCTGAAGAAAGCTATAATATGCAAAGTTTATACAATTGTGCACAGTATCTGACCAAGATAGTATATGCACCAGTTTTAGTGTCAGTAACTTATGCGAGGATCGCATATTGTAAATAGCACTCAAACTCAATTTGAGGCTTGTAGAATTTATACGCAAAATTGATTTGAGTATTTGAGAATTGAGTTTTTTTGTCTATAAGTACTTAAATTTGAGTCTTATATGATGTTGTAAGTAGTCAAGTAGAAGCAGGCTTGATTTATAAGTACTTAAACTTTATTTGAGTCTTATATGTTGCTTGAAGTAGTCAAACTTAGTTTGACTCTTGGTGAGGAGAACGTGTAAAATAAAACGCGTTTTAGCTATAGGTGAATACAACTGACTTTTATTGAAACACCGACGTACTTTTATACGAATTAATCTATTACAAAACATAACTAAAACGCTTAACGAAAATCATTTCCTAATGACACACATTGTTTCAATTTGTTTTGTTTACCTCTGAGTTCGTTAACTCATGCTCATTATGTTATGGCTGCTGTATACATGTATTTAAATACCTATAATTAATATCCTTACACTTTAAATCAATTGTGGATTAGTTCTGTTGATCTGAGCACCCATCTACGCATGAAACTGGCAAAAGCAATTATTCTGCCTCACTTCTTGTATTGTAGTCTTGTTTTTAGTTATTTAGACTCCATCTGTCGCAGAAAACTGACGGTGGCCTTTAACGATGTTGTGAGATACGTTTGCAGGCTCCCTCGTTTTTCCCATGTCTCACCTTTTGTTAGCACTTTGTTGGGTAGCTCTATCGAGACATACCTTGCAAGACGACAGCTCTTATTTTTGCATAGAATCATTTATGAAAAATTGCCATCTTTTTTATATGAAAACGTGCAATTTCTGCAATCGTCAAGGCGACCACAACTGCTTATTCCGGGTTATGTGTCAAGGTTTGGAGAGCGTCTTATTTTGTTCAGACAATTCGTAAATGGAACTCCCTATCGAGTAATATTCAGTCTATTGGCTCCAGCAGTGAATTTCGTAGAATGATTTCTAATGTTGTACTTTCAACTTGGTGCACACTATAAAGCTTTTATTTTATTTTATTTTACTTTAAATTATGCTTGGTTTCTTGATTTTAAGATTTCCTTTATTGATTTTCCGTTAGTCTCTTATTTAATTAATTTCCTTATATACCTTCGTTTCACAATATGTTTCATAAATAAATTTATATGGATAATCATTTTCAATTACTTAGTTCGAGTTTTAGATTAGATTACAATTATGTACTTAGATTTAATTTGATTTTCCATAGATTAATTAACTTCTCATGTTACTACGTCTACAAGACTTATATTGTCTTTTGTACTTGATCCAAATAAATAATATGACTATGCACGGTTAAAAATCCGAGAGTAAATTCTAATACTCTTCTGATATTGAGGCTTATATTCAGTGCGAGTCGTATTTAGTTTTAATCATCGTAAAATATTAAAAGTACATTCAAGTATATGTTGTGTGGCAATACTTTTTGCCACATATGAAAAAACTTTTTTTTCATTTAGCTTATAATTCGTAATAGAAATTTTTTTATAGTATATAAGTACTTGTGATATTCTCAATCAATTTAGTTCTGGCTCGACCCAAAATTCGAGGAATGGAAAGTTATATTTTGTATGACTTAGTAGTTTCTAAAGTTGTATGACCTTTTAATATTTTTCAAAAACAAATCTAAAATTAAATATGATTATATTGAGTTTCAATATTTATGCGGATTGCTATTAAAAGGATACATTACATTCACTACATTTCAGAGAAATTAAAATTTAATTGGTAGACGTCTTAAAACTTACTCATCATTGCTACTAAAGTTTAATGCTAGAAGTATTTCATTTTAATATATGCCAAGGATTACCTTTTAATATTTTTCTGGTGTAGTCATATATACAATACCAAAAATATTAAAATTTACTCCAAAATTTTTAACCGTGTGAATATGAACTATGATGCATGAATTTGCTTGTAATACTCCTAACTTATGAAATAAATTGGAAAAAAATTTGATCTTGCATACATTAAAAAAGATATCATAAAACAAAAAAAAAAGTAAGAATTGGATTCATTTAGATTTCCAGGGATATGAAATTTCGTATCCTCTCAATACAGAGATTGACTTTATTATCGAGGACGTGACGCTAAGGTGGGATACCAATAAATTTTTGAATTCCCTCGTTCTCTGAAATGGAGTAATCGTGTTCGATAGTTGAAGTGGAAATATCGGTACTCATACTTGAGTGAATTGCCAATATAGACGTTTTGATTTTCAACAATTGTTGGACACACAATAAAGCTGTTTGCTATCAAATGAGTCCTTTGATATACTTATTCTATCATTTTGAGCTTCTCTTTTTATCCCTCTTGGGAGATTTCTTTTGCTTATCTACGTCGTATGAATGAGGGTATAACTTTACCTACGTCAGCTGCTACCTCACACCAAATGAGAGCATAGGCGGCTTCCAGGCCAAAGTTGATAGCCTAGAGGACGCGGTTTAGAACATGGAGGGCGAGTTGATAGTGGCCGTCCAATTTAACGCTAAAGCACTGGAGTGGGGGGGGGGTGACCACTTTGTGTCGAGGCCCTGACACACGGTCGGTGAGCCTTGTACCGGAGGTTTTTCGAGTTAGTCTAATCCACCAGCTTGCGGAGAAAAGAGTATCGAGGCGAGATATCCTGTTTACTGGTGGATGAGATTGAGGAACTGAGGCAAAAATGCCGCCGACTTAGGAGGTTAGCTCAGCGTCCTGACCGACGCAGCCCGCAAATCTGCCGAGCGCAAAGAGCTTCGTCGGACCATCAAGGCCAGCATGCGCCGCTGGGAGAGGATAATGACCCTTGGGGACTGGGGTATTCAGTGGTCCTCCGGAAACTGAAGGTTTTCACACCGAACGCCCCTCTGAACGGTCCATTAATTCCTAGCTACTACTAACTACATTACAATATAAAACTATTTGTTTACCTTAACTAAGATCTATTTCAATTTCTTCAACTTACTTTCTCTTATGGATTCTGGATTGGATAATTAGGTTTTCTCCTCCGCTTCCAAATATATTTCCTTTTTTCCTTTAATTTTACACTACACCACACCATCCTTCAAAAGAATGACCTAATCTTCCACCTTCTTCTCTTCCTGCGGATCAATCGATCTCTTTTCTCCATTTTTTCCGCCATTATAGTCAACCATTGGGCTGCCAAATTCAGAATCTCTCCAAACTTGCGCAAATGTCTTCGGTGCATTTAATCAAAATTGCCTAATATAAGTGGATGCCTGGACCTTAATGAATGTGATTGATCAGGTATGTTGTGTGAGGACGACTATGTGTACGAACCTGGATACTTTCTATATGGCTATTTCAAAGGATAAATGTGGGCTAGAGGTTAGGTGGGTAAGTGTGTATGTATATGTGTGTGTTGATGAAGTCTACTGAAGACTATGTACATGCGTAGACACGAATACGTTTTTGAAATTCTGATGCCTTACTTGGACCTATGGAGGCACATTTATCTCCATAAATCTTGCACTAAGATCTGGCATACTAGCATTTAAGTCCTCTTAGAGGTCTAATTTTGACCACCCACGCCGGTGGCCGAGTGGGATGAGGCGCACGCCCGCAGAGTTTCTTTCTTGTTGGCGTGGGTTCGAATCTCGCATAGGACACGGCGATTTTTCTGGGTACCAGTGGTTGAGGCAATTCTACTGACGAGAATTGTACTTGTGAAGCCACTGGGATGTTGCACAGTAAAAATTTCATGTCAAAAATTGTGGCTAATTTGCAACATTTGTCAGGTTAAATAAAAAATTCCCAATCTCCACTTCCCTAATTTCCTTCCGCCTAAGCAGTGCTGTGAGCATCATAGGGTTGTCCCCTGAGCTTAGGCAACACCTTAAAAAAACAAAAGACTTCTGATATAGTAAGTTATTCAGGGTGTTAGCGTTAAAGTGACCGATCTGGTGCCCAGTGATAATCTACGAGACAAACAAAGAATTGTATGGTAGGGAGGGAAGCAATTGTAACGGTTTTCGAGATAACAGAACTTGGAGGTTTTTCGGTCGCTTTTTACTGCGAAGGCTGTATACTGAAAAGGACATGTGTACGGGTCTAGTGCCATATCTTAGGAAATACTAATTTACCCAGAATCCTGCTTCTTTCCGTTTAGTAGTTGCGAATTTTCAAAGTCCAAATTTTGGCATTTTTTAAACCGATTTTCACATAAATACGCAAATTTCTCGCAAAATACCGTAATTAACATGCACTTTTCTTCCATAATCTATAATCCTCATAGTTTCCCCTTTAATTTGGTATTGTAAATGTTACTGACCTCCTTTCGTTTTCGAAATAATCTGTCCCGAAGCCGACCCTATTTTGTATGCCTTTCTATGAATAAATAAAAGGGATAAATTTATGTCAGCTGGATATGGATAAGGATTTTAGGATGATGTTCTTCTGGAAATTTTATTATTTTAAAAAAAGAGAGCAAGATGGAAGGGTTTCTAGGAGGACCCCTACTTTCAACAATTGAATACTTCACCAAGACAACGCACCAAGAAAATCTCATTTTATTTAAAATTTCTTAATTCGATATTGGTTAAATTAGAACAGAAAGCTTTCGTACTTTTTAAGAAAATCAACTCCCTTCGTTATAAAAGAACACTAAATACTGAAACGTAAAGGAGTACATTTTACAGCAACGTTTATGAGAGAGCACATAAACGGAAATGGTTTTTTGAGTATTTTAACAAGTTCGCTGTCCGGAAAATTTACTTTTCTTCAGATATAATAAATAAATTTTATTCACGCCAATCACGTTCCGATGTGTGAATTTCTCAGAAGTTGATGGAATTAACCTCCTTAAACTGCTGGTCACGTTCTTAAGAATTGTACTTTCCTTTTACTTGAGAAACTTGCGTAGCCGTCATTCCAGTTATAAAGATATGATAACACATTGGCACTTTATTTTCAAATCACAGATACATTAGTGGAGTGCGAAATATTTTGTGAATTGGAAAAATTAATTTGGTCGTGGAATAAAACGTACAATTTAGTTAACATTGCGAGCAACTCATCTTCTCAATTTTTAACACGTGTCTAAGTGCATTTCTTACATGCTAGGAAAGGTACAAAAGATCACAAAGTTTTTTCAGTTCCATAGCGAAATGTGAGCCTCTCTGAATTATTGAATTGTTAAATAGTATAATCTGCAAACCAGCTTCGCCAGTAATTAGTGGTAATGTATCAGTAGATTATTAAATGTGAAAACAAGTGCGTGTTTGCTGGCTAAGTGTCTCCCATCATAAGAGAAGTCATCAGTAATTATTAACAGGGGGAATGTTATTCATATTTTTGTTTATACCTAGTGCGGCCCAAGTATTCGTGAGCTCCAAGGTTTGTTATTAAAATTTCCCTGAATCCTTTCCCTACCTACTACCCGCAACCTTTTTGAGGGTATAAAAAGTGCTTAGAAAAGTGAAAATGTCAAAAATTGAATACCGTGCTGTAATAAAATTTTTAACAAAAAATGGATAAGCGCCGACGGAGATAAAAGAGCGGATGGATCGTATATATGGAGAATCTTCACCATTGTTTTCGGTGGTTAAAAATTGGTCTCAGCTTGGTCGCTGGGGACGGGAGTCAAATGAAGATCATCCACGCTGCGCCTGCCGGGAATGGTAGTTATGCGGGATAACGTAGATTTGGTCTCAAATTTGTTCTGACGGACGGGCGATTAAAGGCCAGGGAAATCGCAGAACAAACCGGTATATCGAAAACAAGTGTGCTTCGAATTCTTCATCAGTATTTGGGTATGAGAAAAATCAGCACAAGATGGGTACCGCGAATTCTTTCGTCAATACCGAAAGTTTGTCGAATTGAGTGCTGTCAGCAATTTTTGGAGTTGTAAAAAGACGATGTAGACAGTGTTCTCTATAGGATTATAACAGAAGATCAAGCTATGATTCTTTACCATGAACCTTTGTCTGAAATGGATTCAATGGAGTGACATCGCCCCCGAGAACCAGTGCTAGAAACAGCGAAGGTCATATAGCACTAGAAAGATCATGGCAACAGTTTTCTGGGATACTGAAGGTATTCTGCTGCTGCACTTCAAGGAGCGTAATACCGTTGTAAATACCACATATTATGCTGAACTTCTGCGAAAGGAGAGGAAAACTGTCCGGAAAAATACTGCTCTCACACTATAATGCGTCCGTACAAACTGCTGTTATTTTCAAGGCTGCTGTTAGGGAATGCTGCTTCGAAGAATTGGATCAACCACCTCACAGTCCAGACTTGGCCCTAAGTGACTATTTTTTATTTGCCTAACTAAAACCAAATTTGCGGAGAAGGAAGTTTACCCCTGACGAAGAAATCGATGAGGCGGTTAGGTAGGATTTTGAAGGTAGTCTTCAGACTACTGTTTTAATAATACTAAAGAACTCATCAAAAGATGTGAAAAATGTTTGAAATAAAGGG